>CAUYRH010083632.1:0-14952 GCA_963574655.1 Perodicticus potto | reverse complement strand
TAGCTGTGTACAATAGTGCAATCAAGGGGTACAGTGTGCTGGTTTCATATACAATCTGAACTATTTTCATCAAACTGATTAACATAGCCTTCCTGGCATTTTCTCAGTTATTATATGAAGACATTTGTGTTCTGCATATCTCTCTGGTTTTCTGAACGCTCTCCTGGGGACACATTCTGAGGAAACTAGTGCCCACACCTGTGCCCAGGGAAGACTTGCTCTGTCAAGCCTGGAGGCCACCTGGTAAGCATGGGAACCAGCCGAACTCTGGGGGAGGTCAGCTGGGCATCCGAGCCAGCCCACCGCTCCTTTAGTCATGGCTGCTGCTTTCCTTGAAGAAAAATTATAGCAAAAACTAAACGAGGGGGGGGTGATCCACAACTATTTCTATATGTTCCCCCACAGGCTTGCCACGTGGGCTCTGTTGTTACACAATGAAATCCTAGGGCAGATATCATCTTATTCCACTTTATGAAAGCATATGAATGTTTTCCTGTATTTTGGTTGTATTCTCATGTCTTTTTATTAGCTTTATAATTTTTTTTCCACTTGTAAAATATTCCTCTTAGTGGAAGGGCCATAGTGTATTTAACCTTTTTCTTTTTTGTTGACCACATAGAGTGTTTCTAATTTTTCAGTATGATGGATGATAGTGGTATGATTATCTACCCAGGCAATTTTGATTCATTCCTTCCTTCCTTCCTCCCTCCCTCCCTCCCCTTAACAACATCTATTTAACATCTACTAATAGATTTTACCAAGACATGGATAAAAAGCTGAAAAAGATCCATCCCTATCCTTAAAAATAGTTCACTGTCTACAGGAAAATGTCTGGAGAAAGTAAGTATAAGAAGCTCCTAACACATAAGTACACTAAAACTGTGTCCCCGACCCGCAAGTTAAGGACCAGTACTTCCGTGGCCTGCTGAGAAAGGGACCACCCGGCAGGAGTTGAGCGTGTGTGCAGCCACCGGGGGCGGGTCAAACCTCTCTGCCTTACCGCAGCCCCACGGGGGCTGTATCACCGCTGGAGCTCCGCCCCGCGTCCACCCGCCCCCACCTCTATCCGCAGGAAAACCGTCTTCCAGGAAACTTCCTGGTGCCAAAAATGTTAGGGACCCGTGCACCGGAAGGTGTTTGGTGAAACAAGACAGGACTGACAAGGACTGATAAAGAGGACACTAGCCATTCTATGGGAGTGCTGGGGGTAGGACAGGGACGTGTTCCCGAAGGAGGGGATTGTCGACCTGGGGTCAAAGAAGGTGAACTAAGTACTGGTTTGGGATTGGTTTCATTTCAGATGGGCCTTTAGGCCACCTTTCCCATTTGTGTTAGAGCTGAACCTCCTACTGACAAAGAAACGGGCAGGGCACCCCACGTTCTCTGTGAGAAAAGCCTCAGCATTCCCATCATCATATCACACGTGGATACAGACTCACTGCTATGGCCTTGGCTATGGCCTTGTGGCCGTGTTGGACCCTTACGGGCTGTGGCGTCCCCTCCTCCCCATAGAGGATCCACGTATGCTTCCATAAAATTTCCCCATGGCTGAAATTCACTGATACATAACCAGTTAGGACACTTAACAGAGGATTGATTCTTTCCTAAAGCTTGGTTCAAATCGGACCTCCCCAGCCAAACCTTCTTCAACCCCACCTGTCTATAAAAACTCAATGTTAAGATGGTACATGTCGGGGGAGCAGACCCGGGTTGTCTGAGATCAAGTCTATTCAATTTAGAGGACGTGGAGGGGGAGGAATTTTTAAAAGAAAAACAAAATTACAATTCAAATTTGATAGGGAAATAAATACTTACAATTATGAAGATTACAATGATAATCTTTCAAAAAGAATTATAAAAATTTTAAAGAAGGCAAGTACAAAACATAGCACATAATCCAGAAAAGTACGAATTTTTATGCATAATCACTTAATTTTTTTCACGTTTTTCTCTCCATTTTTAGCTACATACTATTTTGTGTACATACTTGCTTTTGTAACAGTTTCTACCAAGGAGAATAAAAGGATAATTTAGTCTCTCTTTTAGGTGGATAAGGTAAAATGTGTTTGTTACTACTGATAGTTGGGACGTCTAAAGACATGTGAACACACACTGGCGTACTTAATTTTGTGCCAGAGCTGCAGATTTGTCCTCGCAAACACAAGAATCAAGAATTCTGACAAATTTGCTCTCACGTAATCCCATTACACACGCTCACATACACACACACATCCTCCATAGGAATACTCAGTTGGTATGTGTGTTTATATTGGGTAATTTTATATTAAGTATATTCCTCACCTAAGCAAAGTTCTACTGTATTTAGTCATCCACAAGAGCCAAATTGTCTACATGCAATCTGATGTTTGAAAGAATTTTCCAAAGGTGAGGTTTTGGCTCCATTTATTTCAGATCGTATTTCTGGGGCCAGGCACGATATTCCCCCCAGTCCTGTTGTGTCTTTGTTCTACTGATGGATTGGAATCTTGGTGGCAGGGATATTCCTGGGGCCATTTCATACCAGCTTGGCTACCTATGACTTTAGCTAGCCACAGACAGGACTGCAAAAAACTGTAATCCCCAAATAAGTGTCATTCTCAACTGCCCCTTAACCAAATGACAAATTGCTCGAAGCTCTTCCAGTCCTACCGAGCTCCAGAGGAAATGGGATGAAGAGAAAGTCACAGTGGAAAGGGTCTTAAGTAATCGTTGTTTAAATATCTTACTCTGCAAATTTGACAGAAGTCCATGGCCACATGAACACACTGCTAAAACCTCCCCAAAGATCTTTGAAGGACCCATGGAAATAAGTATCCTGAGATGAAACTTCATAACTTCACAGTAACTCTGCCTCTTTCTCTTTTTTGATTCATCTATTAAATCATTATTTGCCATCATCCTGCGTTTGTGTCAAATCTTTACCACTTCCTACCGATGTGAATGGAGTCAAGTCTGTTAACCTTCCTGATTTTGAAAATCCATAAACTGGGGATAAAATAGAAAATGCCCTATCTGTCCCTGGGGCTCTTGGGAGAATGGTGTGAGGTAATGGGAGGTTCTCAGAAGTCAACAGATAGTTCCCACCCCTGTGGTAGATTTGGTGATGAAGGAGCAATGGTGGTAGCCTTCATACACTTGGCTATAACCTAGGGACAAGCAATTGAGTGACTATGGGAACTGACCTTAGATTGCCCTCTGGATATCATCCATTTTTAACAATATTTATGAGGCCCTTTGTGGTGTGGCTCTGCTAATTTCTCCCACCCTGCCACATCTCCCAACTCTGTTCTCCAACTCACCCCTCTCCATTCTTGCTGCCAAGCTCCCAGGAATTTCTCCATCATACCACTTTTCTCAGGCCCTGGGACTATTCACATGCCGATGGCTCTGTCTGGAAGACTCATAGCCCCATACTCCATTCTTTTACAACACACAGCTGAGCTGATACTGCCTTCATAAAGTTGTCTCTGACCCCCCTTGTCCAGATAAGATGGACTGCCCTCCTTGGGCACCCTGCCCTTCCTCCACCTCTACTCATAACACACTAGATTATATGCAAATGCCTGTCCACTCATCTGTCTCCCCCACTAGCCTGTGGGCTCCTTGCACACTCATGGTACTTAGTATAGTGACTGGCAAACACTTGTGT
The DNA here is from genome assembly GCA_963574655.1 of Perodicticus potto. Classification (NCBI taxonomy): domain Eukaryota; kingdom Metazoa; phylum Chordata; class Mammalia; order Primates; family Lorisidae; genus Perodicticus; species Perodicticus potto. The sequence continues at coordinate 11,303 of CAUYRH010083632.1, read as the reverse complement.
TCAATCATTACTTGTCAATGAAAATCCATGACCACATGAACACACTGCTAAAACTTCCCCAAAGATCTTTGAAGGACCCATGGAAAAAGGGAAAAAGAATGAATGCTCCAATCCCTTGGTGGTGTCTAGAAGAGGCAGCATAAAAGTGGGAAGGATCTGATACTGATCCATCTTTGGGCTGTTGGCTGGCTCAGGAGAGAAGCAAACTTTCTCCTATCAGATGACTGCAGGTGAAAGGCTCACTCCCTCAGGGAACTCCCTCAAGGGGTCATGGACACCGTTTGCTGAAGTCATTGACCCCATACCTCAAAGGGCTTGCAGAGGTTGTTGGACTGAATGAAAATAACTTGTATAGGTCAGCAAGGCTTCCCTGATAACAGGTCTCCCTGGCTGCTTGGTGACCAGCCACAAAAGGCAGCTGCAGGTGACTGTAAGAGGTGTGATGTTCACTCAGTGACCAGCCCTGGGGCTACCGTGCTTGGGAAAAGGCTTCTCTGCCTGCCTCAAGGACACAGGAATAGAAGTGAAGGGGAAAAATAGGTCATTAATTAGAAGACAACCGCCTGAGGTCAGAGTTCTCTCAACGTCAGAATACTTCTCTAAGGTTCAAGATGTATGTAGCTCACAATTCAACCTGTCCTCTGGAAAACTGTCCAACCTATGGATAATGTCCTGATCTCTTCTGCAGAAAATAGAAGCAGAGAAGGCAGCCTCTTGGATCATGGGATTATTTTCTTCTTAAGGTACAATGGGGAGGCCACTGTCGCCACTCCAAATTGTCAGTTGTGGTCTGGAATTCCACAATTGCACATGTATTCCTTCAGCTCGGTATTTTCTTCTCTGTTGGAAGACAGACATTCCTAGCAGCCTGTGCTTTGAACCAAAGCTGTCATTTACACTTTATACCAGTTGATATAAAGCACTCCTAACCTCAGGATTTCCTATCTGAGTCAGGGGAGTTGGGAGTACTCTGAAAAGAATCTCTATGTCATCTCCTTCTCAATTTTTCTGCATGGTTTTGGCCCTGCCTCAAGTGGCATCTTTGTTAATATCAGCAGTCCTGTGATACTGTTTACTATGGATCCTTCTTTATTTTTTTTCCCCTTCTCTGAAATTTCTACCCCTCTCCCACCATTATTTCTCTTCTCTCATTCAATTTCTTCTCTATTTCTTCTGCTATTTCATCAAGCCCCAGCCTGCAGGAACATCCATCCATATATATGTTCATGGCATTCTTTAACACAGAGGCTGTATGATGAACAGCAAAAAGGCTTTGAAGCCAGAAAGGTCTGACTTTGAATCTTGCTTCTATTTTTTTAGTAGCCATGTGGCCTTGGATAAGTCACTAGTCTTATTTTTCTCCTGTGGAAAATGGGGGATGACTTATACCACTGGAGCAGGGAGCTGTGAAGATTACGTGTGGATTCACCAGTGTGTCTGGATGAGCACCCACTGACCCGTGTGAGCATTGCTTAGCAATGGGGACGGGAGCTCATCAATCTCTCTTATGGAACAATCTTTTTTTTTCTTTGTCATTTCCCTGGCTTCACTATTCCCTCTCCAAGAATGTTCTTGACTAAGTTGCAAGAAGCCTGCAACATGGCAGCCTGATCTTGAAAACAGATGCTTTTTCTGATCAATTTGCAAAGTTGAAGGGAAACCCTGCAACTTCACAACAATGCTTCCAAAAGTGTGGTATTCAGTTTAGCTGCATTAGAACCTCTAGAAAAGAGTGTGAAACTACAGACTCTCGGGCCCTGTCTCAGAACTCCTAAATAGGTGGGCCTGAACTGCAAATGTTCGCCAAGCACTCCAGGTGATTCTGATATAGCATAGGGGTCATGTCCTTACAGATTAAGCTTAGGACCAAAACTGACTATTGAAACAAAGGACAGAAGAACATTCATCAGGCCTTTTTGACCTTATTACAGCAACATGACTTTTTTTTTTTTTTTTTGCAGTTTTTGGCCGGGGCTGGGTTTGAACCCACCACCTCCAGCATATGGGGCCAGCACCCTACTCCTTTGAGCCACAGGCGCTGCCACAGCAACATGACTATTTTTTCCCACTGGCCATTGAGACCCAAGGAAATATCTTGCCTGAGTTTTCTTAGTGCTCTTAGTTGCAGAGACAGAAGGAAACCCAAGTTGGATGCTTCCGGGTCCAGTTCTCTCACCAACTGCCCTCAACCCCTCCCTTCAGAGAGTCACTGCCTAACAAAGGACCCACAAAAGTCCAAAAATCTGCAGGCAAAAAAGTAAAACGAGTGTGTGTGTATGTGTGTGTGTGTGTGTGTGTAAGAGAGGGACAGTGACAGAGAGATCACCCTCTTCTCCTTCCTTGGTTTATTACCTTTTGCCTTATTTTCACATTCATCACAGCAGTTACATGCCTAATATGTTCTCTTTAAATTCCTGAAAATACAACTTCAGGTGAGTACAGTCATAATTAAATTCCATTGCAGGGACGGAATTTAGATGACTAATGGTATTATTTTTTAATACTGAGATTTGATCTATATGTCCATTTAGGTATTTTATGTGCTTCCTTATAGTTAGGAACTATTCTATCAAGTTTCATGCTTGTACCTGATAAAAGGTTTTTGGATAGAGGTAGTGTTCTAAAACATAAGCTACTACCTGGCAGAGAAATGGATTTAATGATGCCCCAGGAAGAGTATAGTTGAAAGAGCAGTGGCCTGAATGGCTGCAGATCTGAGGCTCCAGGCCAAAGAACAAGCTGCAACCCCCTGGGTCAATCTCCTTTCCCTCTCCAGGCCTCAGTTTTCTCACTAAAAAAATAATACAGAAAATTTGAGTGCTTCTCAGACTGCACAACTGGGTTCCTTGATATGCTAGTACTTGCTCGTGGAGAATGCCACAGCACACCATGGCTTCTCAGAGAATAATGACCCATGTTCTTAGAATAAGGTCTCTCAGATACTCCGAAGAAAATCATCAAATTTAATTTCTCTTGACTCTGCTTTTTCCAAGCCCACCCCATTTTCCCATTCATAAGGTATTTATTGAGCATCTACTTTGTCCCGAGTATTGTTCCAGGAGCTAGAATTTAGCAAGAAAACAAAACACAAAGACATTTCTTCCTATAAGGATCTTGTATCTTAGTGGGGGAGACATACCACAAGTAAAATAAAAAATTAAAATATAGGGTAGCCATAAAGTTCATGTGCAATTTGAAATTGCACACTATTTTACATTACACATGAACTTTATGCCCACCCTGTGTATAGCATATAAAATGATATAAAGGTTATGGAATTCAATTAATTAGGACATCTTGTTGGACTAAAAGGGAGGTATAGGTGGCCAATATTCTTTAAAAATAATGCATGTGGCTCGGCGCCCGTGGCACAGTGGTTATGGCACTGGCCACATGTACCAAGGTTGGAGGGTTTGAACCCAGCCCAGGCCAACTAAGCAATAATGACAACTGCAACAACAACAACAAAAAATAATAGCCAGGCGTTGTGGCAGGCACCTGTAGTTCCAGCTACTCGGGAGGCTGAGGCAAGAAAATCACTTAAGCCCAAGAGTTCGAGGTTGCTGTGAGCTGTGACACCACAGCACTCTACTGAGGGCAACATAGTGAGACTCTGTCTCAAGAAAATAAATAAGTAAATAAATAAATAAATAAATAAATAAATAAAAATAATTCACATTATATCTCTCTGGACCTGACATTGTACAAAAATATAACCTGGAGAATCCTATACTGAAATGTGTCTAAAAGACAATGTAAAAATATCCCTTTCTCTGTGATCATTCACATCTTGCTGGTGACTGAGAAGAGATAGAGTTTGTCTTTGGCATCATAAATACTTAAGCAGTCAGATTACTCCCATAATGCCACAAGCCAGAATAATTCAATCCATTCATCCTTTGTTTGCAAGCACTAAGCTAGGTGCAATTAGGAGGCATGAAGGTAAAAATCATTGCCCTTGCCCCAAGCATCTGAGAGTCTTCCTGCATAAAATGACTAAGAAGATAATTCTAAGTCAATGTCTTTAGAGCAGTGATATACAGCAAAAGATACTAGACAGAGAATCATGAGGTTTGTTTTCTAGTGTTGTTCAGCTCCTAGTTTATGACCTTGTGCTGTCACCACTAAACAGGGCCTCAATTTTGTGACACTTAAAAACGCCCAGATGACCTCCAATGTTGCAGATAGTGGTAAAATGTCATTTTATCTATTTGTATGAGAGATACTTATTCATTCACTTAACAAACAGAAGTTCCCAATGGTAGTTGGCTCTGGAACCAAGGTAAGTAATCTAAGAACCCTTCTCTGAAAAAAAAAAAACCAACTCGCTTTTAGTAGTGCCTTTGGGTTAATGTTTTCTGAATATTTGTTACGTACAAAGAACTACAACAGAACCTCCATAGTTGACCACTTCCCTACATTGACCAACTCCTTAAGTTAACCTATTTTTTATATATTAGACAGAAACCACATGTACGTTATCAGTATACTGGGCCTAGTTCCTTATGTTGACCACCTCTGTATGTTGACCAGTTTGTTACAGTCCCTTGGATGGTCACTTACAGAAGTTCCACTATATTTTGAACCCTTTTCATGTATAATCATAACTCTTTTTATTACCCCGTGTGGAAGGCAGAATTCTAAGATGACGCCCAATGACTTTTATCTCCTCTGTTGAATGTGGATCGAACCTGAGAATTTAGTGAGATGCTACTTCTGTGATTATGTTATGTTATATGGAAAGAGGGTTTTGCAGATGTAATCCAGGTCCCTAAACAGTTGGCCTTCAGAGAAGGAGATTATCTGGGGTGAGCCTCACCTAACCAGCTGGTACCCTGAAAGAGATTGGGGTCTTCCTGAAGAGATTCACAGCATGGGAGGGATCTGACAGAGGGAGAGTCTCCACTGTCGGCTTTGAAGATGGAGGGGACCACACTGTGGGGGATGGCAAGCAGCGTCAAAGAAGCTGAGAACAGCTCCTAGCCAACGGCCAGGAGGAAGGCAAGGATCTCCACCCTAAAGCTTCTGGACTTGGGTTCTGCCAGCAATGTGAATGCCAGTCTAGGCTGTTTCACTCCAAATCCTGTGCCCTTACTTTAAGCTCTGTTCTTCAGCAGGGAACTCAACCAGTCATCGTATCCACAGTAGAGTTGACAAAGTGCAATGACAAACACTCGTGATTAAAAACAATGTAGTGATCAACTCTGTCAGGGTCTTAAATCAATGCTATCCTCTGGAGAGAGCCCATAGTTAAATATTCAGGAATCTTGCAAACTGGTTGTTCAACTATGGCTTGAAAGAGGCTGTGGTGGAAATATTTCCATCATGGAATGTTTCAAATGCTCCAAGTCAGGTTTTCCTTTTATGAATGGGTGAGCAAGCTTACCAGACCTCCCTGGGAGTGACGATTCCTTGGGTATGGTGTGTGAAGACTGAGCGCAGGTCGGGTGTTGGTGGAATTCTGAGAACAGGAAGGGTCATGGTGTGAGAGAATCAGTGTAGAACAGCCTTGTGGAAAGAGTTCGAAGAGGTTCATAAAACATAAGTGTGTGGGAAGAGCATTCCAAATGGAGGGGCAGCACATTTGTACAGTGGCACAGAGGTGGGAGGAATGTCGTGTGTGTGAGCACCTCGAACAGAGGTGCACGCTGGGCACATCATTCTCCATCATGAGATGCTGGCATGGCTTCGTGTCAGGAGAGCAGAGAGTGCTCTGCATGGGAGGGGTTTGGAGGGATCCCAGCAACATACCAGATGGGGCGAGAGTGGGGCGCTCACAACTGTCCATCAAGTGCAACCCAGAGGCCCAGGGCACACTGCACTGGAATGGGGAGGTGGGGATCAGGGCCCCATCAGAAAGGAAGAGTGCTAATATGAGCCCAGCTGGAGACCACATTCACATCAGCTGGTACTGGACTGGATGCAGCTACTTAATGTAACAGATGCTTTAACTGGGCAGTGGAGATGAGAACTGCCTTAAGGAGTTTGGTTTAATTTCAGTTCTAAGCTCACTAGTGGAAGAAATACAAAGTTATCAACATTTGCTTGCATACTATTTTTCAGAACCCTACTATGCAGCATCAAAGCAACTGGTTGAAAAGAAGACAGTTCAACCTTTTACTCAGGTGTAGTGTGTAAAAACGTTAACTGGTGCATTTACTGATGTCCTCTATTTCATCTCCCTCTTACCCCTCTCCAGATGCTCTTGGCTCCAACCAACCACACATAGGTACAACTGATAGAACCTCACCTTAGACTTTTACTATTTTTCTCCCATCTCTGGCCTTCTTTGTTGACACTGTGTCTTGGGACAACTTGGAAACCCACCTGCAGCCCTCACCTGCATAACCCTGAAGTGCAGAGAAATTAATACTCCATGGGGAAAAACATTGACCACCGGTAGAGAGTAGGAAATAAATGGTTTCTTTTCAGATCTCCCTGGATGGTCTTGAGATGAATTTCATAGGGCTTCTCAACCAGTCCTATGGGATCAAACAATCAGTCCCCTGCAGGGGTGGCCAGCTCACTCCTCCCATCCTTCATTCTGCCTGTGCCTCTCTCTTGCTCCCCCCAAAATTTGTAACCTCATAAGTGAAGGCTTTTCAGACTTGCCTGGAAAATTTTAAGTCAAAAATTTTGACTAGGTGCAGGTGGTTCATACTTATAATCCCAGCACTTTGAGAGCCCAAGGTGGGAGGGTTACCTGAGGTTAGGTGTTCAAGGTTAGCCTGAGCAAAATAGACCACATCTCTAAAAAACAAAAATAGTTACATACATACATACATATATATATATTATATTTTAATATCATAGATTAGCTGAGCATGGTAGCACATGCTTATAGTCCTACAGGAGGCTGAGGCAGGTGGATCCCTTCAGCCTAGTAGTTGGAGGCTGCAGTGAGCTTTGAACACACCACAATACTCCAACCTAGATAGCAGAGCAATATTCTGTCTCCAAAAGAAAAAAAATGGTCAGTATATCATATCACTTGGAAAAAGAATATTTACATCATCTCTGAAGGTACCCATCTTCAACCCAGGCCTCAAATAATAACATAGATATGTTCCAAGGAATACGGGCTCATGGTAAAATATTTTTAAAAACACACACACAAAAAAATACTAGACAGTAATCATCTGTTTTCTTTTCTGAATGTATTTATCTTCCTTCATTCTTTATGTGGTTTTTGTTTCTAATCCTTATCTTAAACATTGTTATTGTCATTGAATTTTAAGCGTTTTAAATTCTGTGAAGGCTAAAAGTGGAAACCTAATTAACACATGTATATGTAAAAATAAAAAAATAAATAAATGAATAAATAAAAATAAAAAAATACCGTAAGAAAACAAGGCACCATGTGTGACAGCCAATAGAAACAATAGCTCAATCAGACCTGTCAAGATTTCAGCTACTAGAATCATCAGTCACAGATAAAAAGTATATTAAATATGTTTAGAGAAATAAAGATGAGAATTGAAAACATGAGCTTGGTCATAGAAATTACCAAGCAGACTTGGGAAAGAATAAAGTGGAATTTCTAGAAATAAAATATAATTGAATATTTTAAATAGCTTTCATTTCCAGCAGCATTGTGATTTACACATCTGAATTAATGCTCCTCTTAAATGAAATTTAAAGTTCTAGATAAAATTTTCCTGTCCTCTTAACCACATCCATGAGCTGGTAAAAAATTAAATAGTCAGGTCAATGTCTAAGTAGAGGAGTGAACCCAGAATAGTAAGTGGAGACCAAACCAGTTTCTTGAATTTGAGTATCAATTTCCTCATCTTTTGGAATTGAGGATCAATTCCAAGTTAGGATGTCTAACAGAATACCTGTACATAGTGTCTAGACACCCAAGAAACATAGGCTCAACATGAAATAAAATCAATTGTATCCAACTTTGGATATGAACGGAGGTGGGGGATCATCTCCACTAAACCTCAGAGTTCAAGCAGTCTTTCATACTACCTGGGGGGTTCAAAAAGCCTCAACCCTAAAACTCAAAATGGTCCCAAACTAACAAAAGGAAATGCAAATCCAATCCAGAGAAACCCATACCCATTCCAAGCTTCAAATTTTCAAAGGTAAAAAATCAAAGAGGAGAAAACTTTCGGTTAAAAATTATTACATTAACGTGGAAGCATGCACCATCAGCAAAACCCTGCAGTAGTAACAAGTAGCAATATAAAATTTTCAAAGACTTTACAAATTAGAATTATCATACAAGAATATAAAAAATGAGTAATAAGCTCTCCAAAAACTCAAGAACAAGTTGAAAAATGAACTAAGTAGTACTCTCAGAAGTAAAAAATAATCCCAAATGAATTACAGACTTACCTATCGGTAGTGAAAATTCACTTAAACAGTTACCAAAAATGTCAACCATAAACAAATACAAAATTAATTTACATTAAAATTAAGAATTTGTCTTCATTAATAGAATTCAGGGAGGAGAAAACCAAAATTAAGAGAAAATACTTGCAATATATATGAGCAAATAATTATATCCAGAATTATAGTATTCTACACAGCAGTACAAAATAATAGAAAAATGAATTAAAACCTCACCCAGGTACTTCGTAGAAGCTGTATGAATGACTGACATGCATATGAAAATTGTACTTAAGCACTTTAATAACCAGAAAAATGAAAATAAAATCATAACAAGAAATGTTTTCACTATCAGCCAATTGGAAAATAATTAGTACACCAAATAGGAGGAAAGTAAATTGTAATGTGTAAATGTAAAGGGCATGTATAACCACAGTGGAAAATAATTTCACATTAGCAAAGCTGGAAATAATATTTCCTATGATTTTGTAATCCATTTGCATATACTCAAGAGTTTCACATTCTTTGAGCTTCACTCACGGTATAAAATAAGTAAATACAGTGTTGATGGGGACTCAGCACTCTTGCTCACTTTCTCACACACACTAGAGTATTCAGTGTTGCCACTTCACACAATTGTATGAGGGACTGTTCACATTGCAGCTACAGCTCTAAAATGTACTGATATGAAGATGGGGTAGGGTATGTGTGTGTACCCCACTCATGCATGGATAAGTGCATAGAATTATAGACAACGATTCAGAAAGCAATACTTATCCTTTAAAAAACAAAATCCAAGATGGCCGACTGGAAGCAGCTTCCAACAGAGGCTCCTGTCCAAAAGGAAAGATAACCTCCAGAATCTGCCCAATTGAGCTGAAGACTGGGAGCCCAGCCGAGAGAGAAGTGATATCTACAGGTCACCCCTGAGGCAAGCTGCAACTTCCAGAAACCAAGCTTCAGGCAGAAAAAGTGAACTAAAGTTTTCTGCCATTCTGAACTTCCAGGACTCCCTTTCCCCCTTACCTGATGCAACAGAAGCCTGACCTCTGCTGGAACTGAGGGAGGAGGACTTGAACAGTGCCCACCATCCCTATCTGCTGAACCAGGCAGCCCACCAGGTAAGAGACTCCAGGGCCCCACCGAGCTCCCACCAACCCCCAGGCCAGGGACGCTGCCAGGACCCCTGCGCAGCTCTGATCTGTGCCCCACCAGACCTCGGCCCACCACCCACAGAGGCCAGGAACTCCGCTGGGACCCCGCCAGACCTTGGCCCGTGCCAGCAGTGGCCAGGAACTCAGCCAGGACTCCCACGTGCCCCAATTTGCACCGTGCTGGGCCTTAGCCCCTGCCAGCAGCAGCCAGGAAGTCCGTTGGGACTCCCATGTGGTGCCAATCTGTGCCACACCCAGCCTCGGCCACAGCCAGCCGAAACCCCTGCCTGGCTCGATCCATGGCCCAGGCCTGCCACCCACAGCAGCCAGGAACTCCACCCTGCCAGGAATCCAGCGCAGCCCGATTGGCACTCTGTGGGGCCTTGGCCTGCTGCCAGCAACAATCAGGAAGTATGCAGAGACTCCCTTGTGGCGCGAATCTGTGCCCCGCCCGGCCTCAGTTTGCTGCCCCACCAGGACCCCACCTGGCTCTGATCCGTGCCTGCAGCCTGCTGCCCGACCTCTGGAGCCCTCCTCTCAGCCAGAGTATGCTGGAGTCATGGGCTCCCTTTGCAAAGGCCACCGGGTGACCCATCCCATGCCCTGCTGCTTGATCTGGGCGTGCTACACTCCGGAGCTGTTCCCACAGCCAGAACTCCCTGGGTGGGGCAGTTCCAGAGGAGCTACACAGGGTCACTCCCTACAAAGATCCAGCAACAACACAGTGATCCTGCCAGGGTCTGATCTGGGAGAGAAACCTCCCCAACTCTGAGGATGGTCATAGGCAACAGTGAAAAATATTCATGAGGTGGAATCAACAGAAAAACTCTGGCAATATGAATAATCAGAGTAGATCAACTCCACCAAGGAACGACAAGGTAGATACACCACAAGATCCCTTGCATAAGCAAATGGCTGAGATGTCAGTAACCGAATTCACAGTCTGGATAGCAAATAAGATCAGCGGAATGGAGGAAAAGATGGAATTAGAATTTCAGGCAGTAATCCAAAAGATGACCCAAAAGATGTCTCAAGAATTCAACGAATTCAAAGACAAAATGACCAAATATTTTGACACATTGAGACAAGAAGTTGCAGCCCTCAAAGATCTGAGAAATACAGGAGAATCCCTCAGTAACAGAATAGAGCAAGCAGAAGAAAGCATTTCTGACATGGAAAACAAAGCTTTTGAACGCTCCCAAACTTCGAAACAGGAAGAGAAATGAAAGGCAAAAATGGATCATTCTCTCAGACAGCTCTGGAATAACTCGAAGAAAACCAATATTCGCTTTATAGAGATACCTGAAAACGATGAAGTAGCGTCACTTCTTCTTTACGAGATTATGAAAGAGAACTTTCTAGAAATGTAACAAGATTCTGAAATTCAGATAGAAAACAGTTTCAGAACCCCAGCACAACTCAACTTGAATAAGACATCCCCCAGGCACATCATAATTAACTTCACTAAAGTTAATATGAAGGAGAAAATTCTGAAAGCAGCCAGACATAAAAAATCCATTACCTACAAGGGGAAGAAGATTAGAATAACTGCAGATCTCTCTGATCAAACCTTTCAAGCTAGAAAAGAATGGTCATTGACTTTTAATCTAATAAAACAAAAGCATTTTCAACCCAGGATCCCATACCCAGCTAAACTGAGTTTCATTTATGATGGAGAAAGTAAATACTTCAATGACATCCACATGTTGAAGAAATTTGCTATAACTAAACCAGCTCTCCAGGATATTCTCAGACCTATCCTCCATAATGGCCAGCATAATCCTCCACCACAAAAGTAAACTTACCCAGAAA
>CAUYRH010083631.1:0-29285 GCA_963574655.1 Perodicticus potto | reverse complement strand
TCCTCACTAAACTGGTTCTGAGTATAACCAGTGACTTCAATTTTGGCATTTCAGGCATACTCTTAGAGAACTAAAAACTATTATCCCTTAACTCGATGTATTATTACATTTTCTAATATTTATCAACATTTTTGTATTTATGGGAGATTCGCATGTGTACTATCTTGGCTGTGTCTTGCCTTTGAGTCTTCCAGTTGCAAAATTTATAAATTCGTATATTGATTTTGGTTATGTTGTGAGTAGCAATTCAAAACAATAAAACATGATTGTTTTAGGGTTTGAAAAAAAAAAGACAGAAAGTCTCAAACTTGTTGGGAAGTCAGGGTATCTGAGCAATAAGATCAAACATTGGCAAAGAAATAAAGTAGAAATTAATTAACAAAAAATTTAACTGTCATATGGAAGTGATAGAAAAATTAAACCAAAAACACAACTGTATATTAACAAAGAAGGAAAGAGAGGACGAGAAAAAGTCAGCAGGATAGGGAGCAAATTGAGTTTAATTCTGTTTTCCACTTTATTTGATGCTGCTTAATCATCTTCTCTCTGGAGTCTGTTGGTAGCCAGGCATCAGCAGGGCCAAAAATGAAAGAAGTACTCGCTGGATGAAAATTTACAACCAACATCTCTGGATATCATTGCTTTTGTCCTGAAAGAGTGGTCAAATGCTACCATTTCTTACTTTTAATGGAGGAACACACATCAGGCCCCTCTTGGGACCACACAAGTTTAAATCTTTTTTAATAATTTTCATTTAATACTCTGAAAACACAGCACTTCTTGCTAGGATCCTTTGTGCCAAATATAATTCCAAACCTCTTCTACAGTAGAAGAAGATGTGCCAAATATAACTCCACTCCTCTTCCACGTGGAGAAGCAGTAACTGCCGGTAGCAAGTAATTATCTTGGCTCCTTGTATTTAGCAGTACATTTTCCCAGTGGTCTATTGAGCCAGGGTCTCGGGACCTTAATATTGCTCAAAGATGTCTCAAGAGAGCATCCTTGAAATCTTGTGATCGAGCATCTGCTTTGACAACTTTCCAAGGCAAAACCACGTCAGCCTGGCTCTCAGATTTGGAGGCCTTGGTGGATCATATGTTTGTGGACTGCCGTGGGAATCCTCTAGGAAATCCCTGGCGTGGCTGCAGGCATGTCCTCAGCCCACACCTTGGGGATGCAGGTAACTGTCCAGGTAGGTGAGGTCTTAGCTGGGCTGGGACCTTTCCTTTAGACTGACAGCAAGTGTCCCAGCTGCTTCTAGGATGGATCAAGGCCTTGGTTCTACCCTTACTCAATGATAGGGAGTCTGTCCAGAGCCTTGTAAGAAATCAGTTAGGGGGCTAAAAAAACATGTTCCTGAATGACTGGTTCTCTGCGCCTTTGTTTCCTCATCTACAACATGTGGGTGATAAGAGTTTCTTCCCTCCCAGGATTGCTGTGAAGACTGAATAAACATTGTATAACACACACACACACAATCCGGTGAGAGGCGGCTGGTGCTTATTATTAGTCTTTTTTTAAATCACAGCCTATGTTCCTTTATGTCACTGTTCCCCAAGTACTCCTCATTCACACAGCACCATGCTAAACTTTTTACTGTTTTCACTATTGTTTATTTAGCATCTTTCTTTAAAATGACTCATTTCCTTTTTACTTAGAGTTTAAAAGGGAACTGAGCATCACCATGGTAAATGGAAAAATGGAAATCTGGCCACGACTAGGGGCGAATGTGAAAATAGTCCAATGAAAACAAAACAACCTAATTAAACTCAAGCCTGTTGCCTGCCAGAGGCACAGACCCCCAGCCTTCCTGGTGGGAAAGGCACGCCAGCAACACACAGAGACTTTCTCCTCCACACAACTGGAGCCAAGAAGAGTGGACACAGGAAGGGCTGCCCCCCTGCAGGGTCTAGCATTTAATGCCCAGTCTCGGTCCTTCTGGCTCATCCCACATACAATCACCCTGCTGTCCTGCGCGCAGGGAGACTCTGCTCCTGAGAAGCGCAGCCAGGTAACCTTCTGTGCTGGCAGAGATGCTCTCACCTGCAGCGCCCAGTCCACCAGGCGTGTGTGGCTATTAAAGCACCTATAATGTGGCTGATGTGACCAAGAAGCCAGAGCTTTCATTTCATTCCATTTCAATTAATTAAAATCTGAAGAGCCACAGAAGGCTAGTGGCTGTGGTATTGGACAGCACAGCTCTCCAGTTTATGAAAGTTACATGTCCTGGCTCTCCAAATGAATTCATGTTCACTTTGGGATTATGGCCTTGGCTTTCTTAGAGGCGGATCTTACAAAACCTGATAGTGATATAGTTGAGAATTGCCCACGATATCCTTCATTATTGTTCTAAAGCCCTGTGTGGAAATTTCTCTTAATGTTTCTTTTGAGGAATTCTGTCATTAGCAATGGAATTATCCAAATAACCCCATTTCAATTTTCACAATGTTTGCCAGGAAGCCCATAGGAAATTCACACTTGAGAGCAACTGTGTAGGACCTCATGATAAACATATATGGTTTCTACTTTTTCTTTTTGAAGTCTTAGTTTGACATTTTTTACTACTTTCATCATTCTTTTCCATACATTTCTCTAGAAGTTATCTCAAATCTTTTGGGTAATTAAAATAACATTCTGGTTATTTTTGGAATCTAAAAGAAATACTGTCCAATGGTACCAGTATTTTAAGTGAGTCACCTTTTATCCAATATCATTTATATAAAAAAACACTGTAACAGAGGCTTTCTAAATGCTTCCAAATGTATGCTCAGACTTTGCTATGGAGGCCCTGACCAGGAGCACTGCTGGCTAAGAAGAGCACAGTCACAGCACCTAACGGTAAAACAGGAAAGAGTTCAGAGACATGGGAGGAGGGTGTTCCCGATGGTGTGGGAGTCACCAGGCCCAGGGCTGCCTGAACCCAGGACCAGATCCAGAAAGCTCTCACACAGTGAAGGACAGAGAGAGAGTGGCTCTAACACCACAGTGACCACTGTGGCAACAATCTCCCAGGCAACGGCATATTTGCTAGGTCTGCCTTGTAGCTGACTCTCAGAAGCTAAAAATTGCCAAGTCTCTTCATGGGTGAGGATGGAAAAGTCAAAACTGAAAGGTCAAGGAAAGCTCTTCAGTGATATCACATTTTAATTTGCTCTAAAATAAAATGTCTGCTTCACTTTTTCATATACAGGCAGCACCTCCCAGATTTCTGATGACCACAAAGCAGACATGAAGGACACTCAAATCACAGCGGTTTTCCCCCACCTTTTCTTCAGTTGGGATAAAAAGAGAAAGAAAGAGAAGAAAATATGTGAAAAATCCATTATATCTAATTCTCTTTTTAACCAGAACTGGAAGCATGAAGAACATTGAGATTCTCCCAACATGCAGTGAAATGCTGCTGTTGCCCAGCTGAATGTGCACCAAAATCTTCTTCTCATGCCAAACTCAAGTTCAACCGCCTATAAGATGTTAAGTAACAGATACATATCATGCTTATACCCAAGCCCAAACACAGTGATCACTTGGGAAAGCAAGAAATAAATGTGGAGTGTCTATAGTGTACCATGTATTTCCAATCTCACAACAGTTTTACAAGATTATTTCTGCGTTACAAATGAAGAAACTAAAATTTCCCTAAGGTCACAGGATTTAAACCAGGGCTCTTACATTCAAGTCCAGTATCCCTTTTTTTTTTTTTTTTAACCATCCAACTCTCTGGGGAAAATACCTCAATAGCCAAGAAGCCTTCCTCAATGGGTTAATTCCCCACTTAGAAAAGTGATAACAAACCCAAGGGTCTCAACGGAGCTCATGGGAACAAAAATAGAACCTAATGACAATTATTTTGATATAAGAGGACAGGAGATGCAGGGAATAGCTATGGATAGGTGCTGAAAACAAAGCAGTTCCAAAACAAGTGAACATGAAAGCCTGGAAATCAGAGTCCATGGCACAAGAGAGAAAGAGAAAGAAGAAAAAAAAGGGGGATAAGAAGGTGGAGTTGAAAGAGACACCAGACAACCAGAGAAGAGGGAAAACTGAGGTCTCATTGGCTGGGCAAAGTCACCTCCAAAGCTGACAAAGGTACTGCAGTCTTAGATGCTAGCCCCCAGCTCAGGGTGGCCATCTCTGACTCAAGAACACAGAGGAGATGTCTGCGGTCTTTGCTTATCATGTATCCATCGTTCTTTCTTTAGGGAAGAGTCACATGCTTTTCTACTTGGGTAACTTCCTCTCTTCACTCTCAGAACTGGGGTTGGGTGAGGTCACTCTCACCCCAGCGGTGGTCCTGAGTCAAATCGGACTAGTCGCAGAAGCCAATCACCCAGTCCAGGGCTGACCAGTGAGACATGGCCTGGGACTTTGCTGAAAACACCCAGATGGGCTGACGGCTTGGTGCTGCCAGGACTCCCATCAACCCATAGACAGCTGGCCAGAAGGTGGAAACAGGGGACATCAGCACACGCTTGAACTCATCTGTAAGTTGTGCTTGAGGCCTGATCTCCCTCTGTTTGCAGTTGCAACAAAAGCCAATAAATCCCCATTTCTGTTCAAGCAGTGGGAGCTAAGATCCTGCAGTGGCCACACTGATAGGCCCAAATGGCATGAGGAAGCTTTACCCTATTCCTCCTGTCTGTCTGAATGAAGACCACAGACTACGTTTCCAGGATATCTGGGCAGCCAAAATACTGGCCTTTGGTGAGCCATGGCCTCCTAACTACCGTGCTCCACCACCAAGAGGCAAAGCATACGACTGGGTGTCCTTCCACCCAGCTACGGTGCCCGCCTGAAGACCAGGCACTTACCTGGTACACGTGGAATGCATTCGCTGCTTTACCCCGGAGAAACACTGAGGGGATCCATACATTGATGAGCGCCCGGTTTGATCTGAACAAATGAAAGAGATGTTCACAATCAGTCACTTTAACTAAACAAAAACCACAAAACCAAAAACAAGAAATAGTTCTCTCCTCTAAGAGGTACCTTACACAAGCAATTTATTACAACATACATCACAGCTGAGAGAAAGCTAAAGGACACGCTTGTCTTATCATTCAGCCCATATAAACTCACACATTTGTCTATTTATGCCTATCTATGAACAGACACACATATATGTGCATATGCAATTTGAACTCTGGATGAGAAAAAGGTGCCCTTCAGTTCTGACTGACTGATATTGGCCTATAATTTATCTGAACCTCAGTCTCCACATCTAAAAAGAGGATGAAAACTGGAAGCCCCCCAAAAAGCTATTATAGGAGGTAACGTAAAATGATGCTACAGAATTTCTGGGGCACCCAGAAGAGACACACTACCCCCTCACTATACTGACTTTGTTGGTTCATTTTTGAAACAGAGTCTCACTTTGTCACTCTGGGTAGAGTGCCAGGGTGTCATAGCTCACAGCAACCTCAAACTCCTGGGCTCAAGAGATCCTCTTGCCTCAGCCTCCCAAGTAGTTGGGACTACAGGTGTCCATCACAGTGCCCAGCTATTTTTAGAGACAGGGTCTCAGTCTTGCACAGACTGGTCTCAAACCCTGAGCTCAGTCAATCCACCCCCCTCAGCCTCCCAAAGTGCTGGAATTACAGGCATGAGCCACCACACCTGGCCACTATGCTGACTTTAGACCCTGACACCCATTTTAAGATCAGACTCCACAAAAGAGCTCAGGAGATCAATACCCATGGCTATGACAGTGATAGGTATTTAGGGTTGGAGGAGGGAAGGACAACAGGAAAAAATAAGTTGTGAAACTAGGATATCAGGCACAAATAACACTCTTTCAAAATGTCCAAAAATATGGTGTGCATGGGCCTAATAAAGCAAATTTAAATTCAAATACAACATAATTTCATCAGTATCTACAATGTATGGGCTCCATGGTTTTATCTGTATTAACTCATTTAATCCTTATATGGATTATTTAAGGTAATTTTAAGGGTTATTTTGGTTCTGTGACTGCTTTGCCTTATGTGACTGTAATGACTTTAAACTTAACTCTAAGGCACCAGGTACACACACACACACACACACCCATCACATTGCCACCTGGCTGGGTTCAAATCACACAGAGCTAATAAGTTGATTGCCACTGAAATATCAAGATCAACCATAATAGTTATCATAGTAGTACTATGCAATTCTGTAAGGTCTCAGACGTTGCCTCTACTGAAGAGCTGCTCCAGAAAAAAATGTTTTTTCCTCAGCCCTTCTTCTCTCTAAAAGCAGCTCATAAAAATTAACCAGCTTCCTGTGCTCAGGACACAATTTAAGATGCTGATGATGGAAGATTCCATGACTCAATGTTCTCACAACCTCTAGAGCAGTGATTTTCAACCAGTGAGAGAATCTTAGGTGTGCCACAAAAATTTTTAAAGATCGTTAATTAATTAAAGTATTTTCAAATGAAGTTAAAAGCATAGTTAGTATATCTTTTTTTGTTGTTCATTTTTTGGTCAACATAATTTAAGTGCGTCACGGTAGTTTAACTATAGGTTCAAGTGTACTGTGAGATCAAAAAAGGAAAACACAGCTCTAGAGTAAAAACCATTTTCTCTTCATAAGGCAAACAACCTGAGGTATTGGTTCTCCCCGGAAGCAGCATTTCTTCTAAGTCCTGAGCCAAGGTGGTGACCTTGTTCAAGGGTTAACACAAGCCCTTTTGGTCACTTCCCCAGAAAGCTAAGGACAAATTGCAATTCTGAGCCACCAAATTGGCTTATATGTTCAATGACATTATTCCTATAAAGGTCCTTGGCACCATACTAGTGCCAACAGCATGCCCCTTTTATTCCTCTGTTAACTGGTGACGGGAAGGACACAAGTATAATTAACATTCTTTTTACTAACTTTCCTGGATTGGGGAGGACCAGACAACCTCCCAGGGCTATAGTGAGTTTACCTGTGACTGACTGAGCTAGGCATTTCTCCCTTTAGTACATTTACCACACTGAACATTTATTAAAATTGATTGTTTATAGATAGGTGCAGTGGTTCCCGCCTATAATCCCAGAACTTTGGCAGGCTGAGATGGGAGGATCTTTTGAGGACAAGAATTTGATACCAGCTTGGGCAACATAAAAAGATCCAAAAAATTTCTTAGAAATTAGCTGGACATGGTGATATGCACCTGTACTCCTAGTTACTTGGGAGGCTGAGACAGGAAGATCATTGAGCCTAGAAGTTCAAGGTTGCAGTGAGGTATGATGCCATCACTGCACTCCAATCTGGGAAAGAGAATGAGAACCTCTCTGCAAAAATAACATTTAAAAAAATGATTATTTACATGACCCTTTCCTTTGCAAATCCTTGCCCATTTTTTTATTCTTTTGTTCGTTCATTCAACAAGTATTTGTTGAGAACCTACACACCACCCACTATTCTAGGTAGCAGAGATAAGACAATAAAGAAAGGAGACATAGCCTCTTTCTTCATGGAACATGAAGAGAGAGATACATCTCTATAAAAGTTATTTCATTGTGATCATGAAAGATACTTTGTATGATTTCAGTTTTTAAAAATTTATTGAGACTTGTTTTGTGGCCTAACAAATGATCTATACTGGAGAGTGTTTCATGTGCACATGAGAATGTATATTCTGCTGCTATATGGTGGAATGTTCTATATATGTCCATTATGTCTATTTGCTTTATTGTATTCTATTTCCTTATTGATCTAGTTGTTCTATTCATTATTGAAACAGAGGTGAAGTCTCCAACTATTATTGTAGAATTATTTACTTTTCTTATTACTGACAATTTTTACATAATCTGTCTTAGGGCTTTGTTGTGAGGTGCATATAAGCTTAGAGTTGTTTCACAGAAATCATTTGTGAAACAAACAATCAATTTCTTAATTGTTTTAAGTGCCACTAAGGAACACTAGATCTAAGGAAATCTAAATGCCAGGCAGGCCTGCCTTGGTTTAGGCTATCAGAGAAGCTTTCTTTGAGGAAGAAGTATTTGGACCAGGCTTTGGGGAATATCAAAAGTTTGCCAAGATGGGGAGAAGAGGCTGAGAATGAAAAGGGTGCTTCAGGTCGGGGAACTAACATTTGTGAAGAGCACATAGTCCTGATCAGTACTGCATGGTCTGAATCCTGGCTTGAATCTGTCATCTCTGACATGGTTGATATGAAGAATGAGTGAGTCAGAAGAGTGCCTACTACAGAGAGAAGGGTGTGTATGTGTGAGTTGGATAAATAAAGAAACAATCCTGAACAGTGAAAACCAAGCAGTTAGAGGAGTGGAACTGGTCATGGTGGCTGGCGTACAGGGACAAGAGAGGTCAGCAAGCTCTTTGTAAGCTCCATAAAAGATTTCAGACTCCATCTTGAAAGAGGGCAATGGTGCCATTGCTTCCTTTGGCTTTAGTGTGGATGAGCAAACTGGCAGGAGAAAGATCCAAATCTCTGGGAAGAAAGGATATGTCCTAGACCATGCAAAGGCTGCTTGAGGGCAGGGACTGTGGCTTACTCACCATCTCTACTGAAGACCTAGCAGGTTACTTGCTCATAGCAGGTGCTTGATAAATTCTTGGTTTAACAGTTAGTTCCTCCCACCTTACTTGCCTCTGTGGTTCCCTTCCATAGCTCTCACTTGTCTTCCCAGATTCTCCTCACTATTGCTCTCTACCAGGCTGCCATCCTAGCAGCTGCTGCATACTGTACTACCCTGCTTCACAAGTCCATGAATGAGGAAACTCAGGATCAATGACGTTAGGGGGCTTGATTGGTGCCTAAAGTTTCCACACAAGTGGGCCTAGCTCTAAAACATTCACACTCCAGTGCCTTCCCCCGTTCCATCTCCAGGAGTGGCTGCTCCCAGGTGAGCCCTTCTCTCAGAGCGGCTAACTTTTCTTCCACGCACCACACTGAATGAGAGAAGGAGGTTCTGCCTGGCCTTTAACCCAGGATTTACCCCACTTTCTTTACCAATCTAAAGGGATTATTTGTCTAAAACCTAAGGCAACCAGAATGAAAAGAATCAGGTGACCAACTAACTTCCTTTAGGTTTATGGGCAGAGGCACCAATAGAATCTAATAACCTAATGTAATCAAACATCAGGCCAATGTAAGCCTTGTGTTACGACTGTGGTTTCCAATAACCCAGGGGTTACACAGAATGGGCCAGAGTCAGGCACTGGAGACAAGTAGGGACCGCAGTAACCTGAGGAGCACATGCCTTGTGTGAAGGGGTGGCTACTACTGAGCTCTAGAGGACTGTGGCCTTATAGCGGTCTGGTATCTAATTATAAAAAAAGAAAAAGATAAAAATTTAAATTTTTAAATGGTATCTTTCTAACTTTTAAATGTTAGACAAAAAAGGGGGGCTAGAAAACATGTCTGCAGGCCAGAGATGGATTGTGGGAGCTCAACTCCCACATTCACAATGACCAGACCAACCTTATGCAGGTATGAACAATGACTTCTGTATTCCGCTGTGGTCTTCCCTGACACTAGCCAACAGTACAGTCCTATTTCTAAAGACTCCTCATGAGCAAACCCCACGGACTTACATTTCAAAATCCGACAAACTTTGATCTTCAGATGTTTGGCTCAAATCTCCAGGCACCTGCCATCAGGAGTAGAGGGGAGAGAAAATACATAATGGTTACCCGGGTTTACATTATCACGGAAGAATTCTGCCTCTCAATGATCCCCGAACATTTCCTGATAAGAGTGAGGTGGAAAAGCAGTTACTAGAAAACAATAAGAGATTTTGTGGAGGGATGGCTGGAGATTGTGTTGTGGTAATAAAAATATGCCTCCATGAGAGATCTCCATTATCTTTACGGAAAAAGGACTGTTAATCCTATTGAGATAATCACAAGCATGTAAAAGCATGTAATTTGGGAGCTATAAAGGCCTAATTAGGATCTCAGACACCACATATCAAATGCACAATGGAAAAAAACATCTTTTGTCCTTGTGATGAACATCACGCACACAAGCACGCCCAGTATATAAACATGAAAGGCCAATGTCTACCCCCAGAAGGGCTCCATCTTTTCCCCTCATAACGTATAAACAATTTTAGGTGGCAGAATATGGCTTAGCCTTCTGACTCAGAAGGACTACAAGAAATAATGATTAGGACAGAGAAACTAATGGCATACATGATGTCCCCCCCCCACTGCTTAGGGGCGCTGTACCCCATGGAGGTGAGTATGAGGACTGGGAGACATCTAGTAAGCCCCCCACCCTCCCACCCTCTGCTCCCCCTCAGATAGGAAAATCAATTCTCAGATTGTTGCAAGGATTTGCAATTATTATGTGAAGCAGACAACAAAATGCTCAGCAGTGGTGGATGCTCAATAAATGTTGATGTTATTCTCATACCCAGGGAATGAGCTTCCTTTTTGATCTGATAGAAACTGAATGGCCTGGAATTCTAACTATGAAGATCAAGACTAAGAGGAATCAAGCAGAACCAAGGAAGGGCGTGGGCAGAAAGAGACAGACCACTGATGTCACACCTTTTACTCCTCAGAGCTTTCACATAATCCACAGCCTTCACAGTGACCCTCAGGGTCAGCAGGATTTTCTCCACTTTACAGATGTGGACGCTGAGGCTTGGGGAGGTTGTATAACTTGCCCAAGCTTACTTAGGAAGTAGCTATGTCCAACTTCAAAAGCTTTTCTGCTACAAACCCTCAGTAAACAGAAGAAAGCCAACCAAAAGGTAAATAAAAAAGGCAAGACTTCCAGAAGTTCTGGCTGCACAGAGGGTTGGAAGACTCTAGAAGGCTCTGTTTAAAGAAACAGGGGGTTCTGGCTTTGGGCACAAGAGAACGCAGGGGTTATGAAGCCTGCACTCTGGGTCCATGCAGCTCAGGATCAAATCCCATCCCTGCTCTTCCTGACTGTATGGCCATGAGCAAGTCACTTCTGTGTGTCACACTGCTACTGCTATCATCTGTAAAATGGGGAAACTAGAAGATAAAATGCATTAATATCTATACAGTAAGCAGAACAGAGCCTGGCATACAGAAAGATCTCAATAACTGATAATGTACCATGACAATAATATGGTAATTATCAAGAAGGAAAAGCTATATGCTCTGTTACCCTTGACATGAGACACAAGATCTGCCCTGCCAACCCCAAGGGTTGCCTCTCCCCCTATGCATGGCAGTCCAAAGGGAGAATAACCCATGATGCATTCTTTACAGGTGTTGGGAGCTAAGCAATTAAACCTGGCTCCACCTGGTGCCAGGCAGCAGACGTTCCGAAGAGGGCACCATGAGGACTCCTTCAAACCGAGAAGGAGGAACCTGCCTTACCACTTGAAAGAACTTCAGAATCCTAGGGCCTAAAGCCTCACTGGTTCAGAAACTCACTGGGCTGAGGTTGGTGTTGCTCTGTTGCTATGGTAGCCATTATTTAGCTATGGGTAGCTGAGAGGAGAGATGGTAGATTAGAAAGCCTTGTGGCTGCACACATCTACCCAGGCCCCTAAAACCTTCCACATGCTGTGGCCCACGAGTCCACTGTCAAAGTTTATCTAGAGGAAACAACTGAAGACACAAACAAGGTTTACAACACAAATCATTCTTCTTTCCATTCCTTACAGAAATGGAAAAAAAAAAACCCTACAAACAACCAAAGGTCTCACTATAAAGGCATGATGGCACATCCATATGAGATAGCTAGGTTATGGGCACAGTGGCTCATGCCTGTAATCCTGGCACTCTGGGAGGCTGAAACAGGTGGATCTCTTGGGCTTAGGAGTTTGAGACCAACCTGGGTAAGAGTGAGACTCTGTCTCTACTTAAAAAAAAAAAAGCTGGGCATGGAGGCAGGCACCTGTAGTCCCAGCTATGAGGGAGGCTAAGGCAAGAGGATCACTTGAGCCCAAGTATGAGGTTGCTGTGAGCTATGATGATGCCATGACACTCTACCCAGGGCAACAGAGTGAGCCTCAGTCAAAAAAACAGGTTGGACCCAGTGCCTCACACCTATAATCTTAGTACTCTGGGAGGCTGAGGCAGGTAGATTGCTTGAGTTCAAGAGTTCCATACCAGCCTGACCAAGAGTGAGACCCCATCTCTACTTAAAATAGAAAACGTAATGGGGCACTATGGTGGGCACCTGTACTCCCAGCTAATAGGGAGGCTGAGGAAAGAGGATTGCTCAAGCCCAAGAGTTTGTGGTTGCTGTGAGCTATGATGCCACAGCATTGTACCCAAGGTGACAGTGAGGCTCTGTCTTGAAAAAATAAATAAGCAGATAAAAAATTTTTTAAAATAAAACAAAATAATAAAATAAAATAAATAAAAGTTCTGAAAAAATATATAATAAAAATAATAATGGCTATCATTAATGACACAGTAGGAGTGAAATTGAGGAAAGAGACTTGTTTTTTGTTTTCTATCTCTGTGTAAGATTTTTTTTAAAGCATCTTTCAATTGCTTAAAACAATTTAATTTAAATGTGCTTTTGAGAGGAGGGGCAAGATGGCCAACTGGAGCCAGCTTTCAACAGAAGCTCCCATCCAGAGGGAAGGATAATGACCAGAAAGTACCCAATAAAGTTGAAGACTAGGAGCCGAGCTGAGAGAGAAGAGTGATAACTGCACATCACCTCTGCTGAGGCAAGCTGCACTCCAAGAAAGCAAATTTCAGGTACAAAATTCATCCCAAAGGAAAAGTGTCCATCCCCTCCCCCAAGAGAGTTGGTTGTTTTTTTTTTTTTTTTTTTTTTTTTGTTCACTGTAAGTTTTCTAAAGGTGTGGGGTCAACTGAGGACCTCTTGTCGCACCCCATGGGAGAGAGTTGCAGGAAGTGGAGACTACTTCTCCAGAGGACCCTGCTGTGACCCTGAGCACTCTGTTTCCAGGCATGAAAGTTGAACTAACATTTTCCCTGCCATTTTAAACTTCCAGTCCATCCTTCCCCCATCGCCTGACATTCCAGAAGCCTAACCCCTACAGAGACCAGAATGTCTGCAGTTCATTGCCAGGTCCAGGCACTATAAGGGCTGTGGTAGGAACGATGCACTGTTAACAGTGAGCCCAGCCGTAGTGCAGACAAAGGGGGAGGAGGCTGTCAGGCTTGGCTCTGTGAAAATGCAAACCAGCTGCAGGAGGAGGCTCTCCAGCAGCACGCCCCACCCTGCCCAATCAAGTGCCTGGCGACCCACCCTGCCAGGGCCTCACATCCCACCCGCCCACCAGCCCTGCAGGAGCTTCCCACCATGCGCTCAACCCTGCCAAAGCAGTGCACCACACACCCCACCCTGCTGGAGCCGCCAGGTGCTCCGTCCTGCCAGAACTGTGCACTGTAAGCCCCGCTCTGCTACTGGAGCTGCTGCTACAGCTGCCTTCCTGGCCATGGGAGCTGCCTGGGAGCTGTGCAGCAACACTTCCCATGAAGATTCTGCAATAGTAAAGCAATCCTGCTCAGGTCTAATCTTGAAGAGACACCTCCCCAACTCTGAAGATTGCCAGAGGAAGCCAGACTTCATCCTCTAGGGATACTAGTGCAACAGAGCAGCTGGGGAAAAGACACAGTGGCTGAGGAAGAAAATCATTTGCTGACTTGATATCCTCAGGTTCAGACTGAGTTCAGGTGGAACACTCCCCAGTTGCTATTGAGCACGTGAAGCAGGCAGGCCGCAGCTCCCCCAGCCGGTTGGTGGCTGAGCCGAGAGGGCATTGACTTTCCTTTGATTCTGGCAGGTGCAAAGCCCTGGCACATCTGCTTATTGGAGGGAGCAGGACCACAGCCCCATGGGGTTACCAGTGAGTGGGTGGGAAAGAGGTGCAAGGTGAATAAAGAGACACCAGTCTCTTCTCAGTCTTCAGTATTCAGCTAAAGTGAATATAAATTCCCAGGAGGCACCGTTCTGGACCACCAGAACCAGAGAACAGATTCTCCACTGCCACACTCTGCAACATACATTTCTCAGCTTGTAATTACTCCACACTGGTTATCTGTGGGTCAGTCCCTTCCTTTTGGGTGAGCTTGGAAAAATCTTCCTGTTCACCATGACACATGGCAGCCTGGCCTAGCACCTGGAACACTGTAGGCACTGAATTAATATAAAATATTTGTGACTGATTAAACAAATGAATCATAATAATGTAAGTTGTATTTCCACACTGAAATGCTGACTGATTTTTAAACTGCTTTGAGCAAATTCAAAATATTCATGCATGGTAAGGACAAGTTAATTTGGTCATAAAAAGAACCAAAAATAATAATAATCTTATTTTTTCTCTTCTAATTACTGAACTCATAGATTCATCGCTCAAAAGAAAAGGCAAAAGGAAAGACACTACTTAAGGGCAGCAAACCTTTGTCCCAATCATGAAATGGCACCCACAATTTGTTTTCCAGAGTCACTTTCTCACTTATCTATGTTTTCAAATAGCCTTCCCTTATGCAATTAGCTCACTCTCTTTTTACTGCCAAAAATGACAACTATTTTCATCCCACCAACACTCCTGCTTTCTTATCTCTTCTTTTAATAAGGAAGAAAATGCGAAATGGCATGGCTCTGTCTTCCAGGTTGGATGGCTAAGCCAAACGTCAGACAAGGCAGCCCTGACAACACTGCCAGCCTGAGCTAACCATGCGTAGAGAGATGGACAACCCAGGGCTAGATCTGGCTTCTCTGTTAATTTATTCATTTGTTTTACAAATATACAATTAGAGGCATGATATCTATGTGGTTTTAAAAACAGGTATGGTCAAGGATTTTTTGCTGGGAGTAAAACACTGGCAAGAAAGAGCTCTAAAGGGTTTTTACTTCATCCCCAGGGTAGCTCTGAATACCTTATACAAACATACACAATTACACTTCTGTGAATCCATCTTTGATGTGTCTGTTTTTCCCAAAAGATTATGAGGGTCCCAAGGACATAGAGCCTAAGACTAATCAGGCACATATGGTTACTCAAAGAATGTTCCCATCAGATGAGCGGATGTGCAGATGGATTAATGGATAAATGGATGATAGGAGGAGGGCAGGAAAGGACGGCAGGAGCTGGGAAAATTACCTAATTTACTAAGAATGGAGATTTAGTTTCTTTCCAAGAAATTAAGATGCATGGAAAACGTAAGTACAAAGACACGTATTCAAAGATATTTACTGCGAAGCTACTTAGGGTAATAAAAGCCTAGGAACATGTAATGAAATGGTTACATAAAATATAGCACAGCCAGAGTCAGACTCTGCAGTTATTAAAAGAAATGCACAGATCTCTTCTAACGGGGAATGATCTATAAGATCTAATGCCAAATGACAAAAGCAAGACACAAGACAGTATGTCAGGTGAGCTACATCTCCACGAAGGAGGTGGGAGATGCACGTGCCTGCCCAGACCCCGTGTCTGTGGGCATCAGCCTCGCTGGACACACAAGCGTGGAACTGCTGCTGTGGCTGCCTTTGAAGAGAACGTGCTGAGAACAAGGGTCAGAGGAGAGAGGAAGATGTATTTTTTCTGTAAAACTTTGTAACTTACAAATTTTTACCATGTACATGAGTTGTTAACCTTTCAAAAAGTAAACCCTGCCATAGTGCAGTTTTAAATTAACAACACTATCATATCTAGGATGGAACACAACGGAACAGTGACTTCCTCCGGCAGAGTGGAGCAAGGGACGAGGGGAAGGGGGAGGCGCCAAGGAACATTCCAGGGTGATGTTAAAGTTCTACATGCACAGTGAAGGATTTTGGAAAAAAAAGAATGCGCACTAATGACTGCAATTTACCTTGAAATGCAACCCCTCCCCACCGCTCCCGCCCCACAAAAGGATGAAATACTGGGTGCATAGAGGGGTGCGTGACGGATGCTGCATGGGTAGGTGGACGGACAGGTGGTACAGCAAGTTGGCGAGATGTGAGTGGCAGGATCTAAGCGGTGGGTGCACAGGTGTTCATTGTAAAAATCTTCCACATAACTGTTCAAATAAGATTTAGAAAAAATAAGTTTTATTCAACCATCCTAGGAAAAGGACTGCATAATCTTTCTATTCTCTGCATGATAATAGTACTGAATTCTAAAGAGGCTATCTAGGAATGCAGCTTTAAAATGAAGGACAAAGAAGGGTTGCTGAAGTGTGTCTGCTGGTTAATTAATAGAAATATTATGTTTTTCTGGATTCTGTGGTATTCCTGATATTATTAGCTCTTACAACAATGATAACTTGTGATTTCTTTCCTCATTCTAAATAAATAATTTTTTTTTAAAGACAGGATAAGACCTAGGTCAGCTGGAACTAAGCTATGACTTTGCCTTGTGGCCTAGAACAAGCTGTACCTGTCTCAGGGCCTCACTTCCCTCCTTAAAATGGGGCAACAGAAGGTAGGATTGTTGTAAGGCTCCAACAGGGTCCCATAAGAACCATCCCTGCCCAGCGCCTGGCAGAGGACTGTTCTAAGGAGCAGTCACTCTTGTCACACCCAGACAAAATTCAAGAGCACTGGACAGAACAGACAGTGACCTGCTGCCTCCAAGCTTTCTGGAAACCCATGGGGGGCACAGTGTTTTGGGGGGTCAGCAGTATGCCCTGAGTGAGGGACCAAGTGCTCCATTCCACATTGTCCCTCTGGCTACTCATCTGTTCATTCCACAAATCTGTGCTGAGTTCAGCGCAGGAGTCAGACCCTCCACAGGGCCACTAGGAAGATAACTATAACAGGAGAGCAGTGACCTGGGGCATGCAGAGAGCACTTAAGGCAATGGTTCTTCAACGTTCCTAAAGCCGCAGCCCTTTAATACAGTTCCTGTGGGTCTCGACCCACAGGTTGAGAACCACTGACCTAAGGAGAGGTGGCCTCACAGGACAGTGAGACTCATCATGCAGCCACAGTTGTGGACAGTCCACGGGGAAAGGCAGGGAAAGGCAGGGACAGGCAGGGCACCTGGGAGGAGCATAAGGGAAGCAGCTTTGAGGTGGATGGAAACATGAGGGGAACAACACTCTTCTGTGTTTGCTGGAAAGCCAAGGAGGGATTTTGGCCAGGAAGAGACTGGACCAGCTCACACCTCAGCCAGCTGCTGTGTGGCAGAGCAGAGATGAGACAGGCGGGGACAGCCGGTGGCTGCTGCACACACAACCATGCACACAGGCCCCATCCCAACTGTGCACACCAGGCAACATGCTGACTTATCTGCTCTTGCCCCTTTCAATCACAGATTTTTAAGGCCCACGTATAAGAAGAGTATAAATCAATAATGGTATACAGTTTTCCCCAGGTTTATGTTACCACCACTGAACGATTATTAAGTAATGAATTTTCAACCAGGCTCTAGTGAAAGCCCCAGACGTGTTGCAGTGAACAGAGAGCATCTAACTTCTCCAGAACTTGCTCCTGGCTTCAGATGAGAACATCTCATCTGAAGAGGCCTGAGGAGGAAAGCAACGACTTTAGCATGGCGGGGTCCCCAGGCTGCTTCTTCCTTGCACCACATTTGTGGGTTTTCAGCCTATTCCTCACAGGTACCAAGGTTTCTGGGAACTGTCATAAGGGTTTAGTGGCCAGAGCCCCTCCTGTGAGAGTTTGTCTTAGACTCATTCTCCATATTGACTTTATAAGGAAAAGCTTCTTACAAAGAAAGCATTACAAAAACATGGCTTGCTTTAAAGAAGTTTAGAAAACACTAGACAAATGGCCTCATTCACTATTTTATCCTTAATTCCCATTGAACAGAGAAACCCAGGCATAAATCAACCAGAAGATGCCAAAGAGACACAGTCATTCAAACCCCGGGATCCAAACTGGCTTGTGCTGGTATTGTAGGAAAACCAGGGAGTGAACTATTTCCTAAAATGTACTACAATCCCAACTAAAATTGTCACTTTGAAATTAGCAAGGTACACCAAGCAGTATTTCGCAGCATTAAAAGGTATCAAGGGTGTTTTAAGCAGCAGGTCTGAGTTCAGTTACTGCAGACAGGAGTGGATGTGGGTATCCCTGGGCTGACCTGCAGAAATGCCAGCATACAAGGACGACAGAAGGTACCTGTCATTCCAGTTGTCCCAAATACTATCTTCTTGTAAAGAGAACACCCCGTACCAACCCCAAGTGTGAGTGTATCACACAAGGAAACCCGCCAGGGGAGAGACTGGTGGTTTATTTATTTTTACATTTCTAGCACTTAAATCTCACACCCTCTAAATAAGGGGCTAGCGAACTACGGACCACAGGCCAAATCCAGACTGGATGTTTGTTTGTTTGTCTGTAGACAAAGTCTCACTCAGTTGTCTAAGCTAGAGTGCCATGGTGTCAGCCTAGCTCACAGCAACCTCAGACTCCTAGGTTCAAGCAATCCCCTTGCCTTAGCCTCCTACTAGCTAGGATTACAGGATTCTGCCACAATGCCTAACTCATTTTTTCTATTGGTATTGGAAATGGGGTATCACTCTTGCTCAGGCTGGTGTTGAACTCCTGAGCTCCAGCCTCCCACTTCAGCCTCCCAGAGTTCTAGGACTACAGGCGTGTGAGCGATTGCACCCAGCCCCAGACTGATTTGTAAATAGTTTTATTAAAACCAATCACACTCATATGGTGGCTGTGTGTCGCCTATGACTGCTTTCCTGCTGCATGAGCAAAGCTGAGTAATCATGATAGAGACAGAATGACCTACAGAGCGTAAAACATTTACTCTCCGGGCATTTATGGAAAATGCTTGCCAACTCCTGTCTAATTAATAGCTGAACAGATGTAGAAAAATTACTTATAACTTCAGGAAAACCCCATTCTTCTTGGTGGGGAGGAACAAATCATTGCATTCCATAGCTTCATAAAATGTCAGTGACCTGAGGCAAAAATGAGGCCCCAGATCTTTATGGAAAAGGAGCGGAGCGATGGTCTGACAGTAAGGAGTAGGCATTTATTTGCATCCTTTTATGTAATTCTTAGAGCAACCTTTTGAGTGTCATGTTTCCCAGATTCTACGCAAGGCTAAGAAAGGCTAAGTGACGTGCCCAGAGACATAGCAGAAGCCAGGTTCAAAGCCAGGTTTGGCTGAGTTCCAAGCTGGTACTCTTTCCATACCACCTGCTGCCTCTCCCAGAAGAAACTTGGACAGGGAACCAAGAATTCAGGCTCCTCTCCTCCAATAGAAGGACTCTGTAAAGCGTGGCATCTCCACATCTCCAAAGGCAGTTTTCTCCTGAAGGGAAATGAGACACAGGTGCAGCCAGGGCACATGCATGGCTGGGCCTTCTGCTGTTAACTACATCCATGGATTGCACTTTTAACATTAAAAGCACAATGATTAAATCTGTGGATGAGAAACCTCTGTGTTCACTGCTAATTTGCAGATAAAAGCAAAAAGTCTATGAAATGTTTTCTTCTAGGATTCATCCTTGGGGTTTATTCTAACAGTCACAGAAAAGAAAAGCCACATCCTGAAGGCCACTTCAAATGTGGAGGTGGCAGTTAAGGGGGTTGGGAGGAATGTTGCTCATGAAGCTCTTTATTGATTGGTTTTGGCTACCAAGGTCCTCCGGGAAAGACACAGGTTCTTAAGGGCAGGTAGACCAGGGCTTCCATACTTACTAATGGAGAAACCTTGAGCCTCAGTTTCCTCATCTGCAAAACAGGACCAGCACTCACCCACGACAACACCTGCCATGTCCACAGTAAAACACGCGGCATCCTGCCTGCTCCATAATCATAAACACTCAGCAAACAGCATTTCTCCCCCTCCCATCTGACACCTTCCTTTTCATGTCCCTGTGCTACAAAGATGACAAACAGGAAGAAGGTGCAGCCAGCTCTGACTTTGGTCACTGTCCCCTCAGCTCAGCTTTGATCAGAAACCATTCTCTACTTCTGAGAATCTACCATTCCCTCAGTCTCCTCTCCCCTAGGGCATGCTCACTGGCTATTGCAACTAGAGCAGTGCTGGCAGCCTGAGGGAGAATGGGACCCTCTAGCCAGCTGCCAGCCTTCTCTCTACCACCTTTCTAGACCCATTCAGTTGTGCAATGAGGAACAAATATAGCCGGACACAGCCCCACTTCTCTCCCTCTCAGTGCTAAGACACTGGGAACTGAACCATTAACTTGGCTCTGCATATCAGTAATGGGAATCTAGACATGGCTTTCTCTTATTTGATCTTTCTTCTGGAAAAGAGGGCTTTTATTTAATTTTGTGCTCTCCAACTCTTTACTTTTTAAAACTGAGCTGGCATTGGCATTGCCACGTGTTTGGGAATGAGTCATCTCAGGCTGAAAATGCATCCATGGCTTTTCCATTCCCTGAAGTTTTAAGTTTCTCTTTTTCTTTTCTTCTTCTTCCTTTTTTTTTTTAAGACCCCTTACCTAGAACCCTAGGGTTGGCAGGTTAAGCAAAGACCCTGTTGCTATCCAGGACAGCAATCTGGTGGGCAGTGGGCTGAGAAGCTCAGAGCAGCGAAGAGCTTGGACCAGAGAACTGGCCACACAGTTCAAATGGCGGGTCTCTGCCTCCTGGTTTGTAAGCATCAGAAGTATCTCAACCCTCTGCACCTCCATCTCTTCCTTGATAGAATGAACACAGTAGTTTCATCCTCCCTCATAGCTGTGTTGTGAGGATTCTATGGGATAACGTGAGAGCAGTGCTGAGACAGGTACCTGAAACACCAGGGCTCTGAGCAAGTGTGACCACTGCTGTCATCATCCAGAAGTTGCACCGTACACCAGGCCCGAGGGAGAGGCCTTGGCTGGCCTACGAGCTGATAAGAATGACGTTGGCCTTGGTCCAAAGAGTCTAGAAACTTACGTGGGCCAGGAGGTATGAGTGTGGGGAGTCTGAGTGTGAAGGATGAGGTTTTCTAAATCCCTGGGAGACTCACTGCCAGCCCAGGAGTAGAGGTCTGTCGTGATTCGTGCATCAACCCAGCTGAGGCTGCCCCTGTGTGCACAGACAAGGCTTTAAACATTGGGATGAGTTTGGAGACTGACAGAATCTTCTGCTTCCATAAGGCCTGATATGCTCCTCACTCCTTATCCCCATGGCTATTCAGGGCAGCCCACACCTGGGTCCTGGAGGCTGCACATTTCACTGATCCTGGAAAATTTTGTCCATCTTGCTGCCCTGCTTCCCAACCATAATGAATTCCTTCTGTTCCTTTTAAAAGTAACCCAAGTGGCATCTTATCGGGTCTGTTGATCTACACCTATTGCTGTGAGATATCAGAACCGCAGTGGTCCAAATAACACAGATGTTTCCTTGTTTGCATGTTTATGTGGGAAAGTTTGGGACAGCTAATAGAGAGGTAACCCCAACCACACAGCCACTCACGAGCACAGCACCTGCACAAGTCATGGCAGTGGCAGAGAACAGAGGCTGCTCAGGCACAGGTAGGGTTAAAGCCCCAAGCAGTGGCTTCCCTCCTCCCTGCCTCAGCCCTGTGAGGTATAGTATGAAAGTCGCTTCCCCTTGAGAAAAACTCCAGCTCCATAGAATGACAATCAATGTCCTTTAGGAACCAAGTGTCAAGATCCACTTCCTGGCTGGGAGCGGCAGCTCACACCTGTACTCGCAGCACTCTGGGAGGCTGAGGTGGGAGGATTGCTTGAGCTCACGAGTTCGAGATCAGCCTGAGCTAAAGCAAGACCTCCTCTCTAAAAAACAGCCAGGCATTGTGGCGGGCACCTATAGTCCCAGCTACTCGGGAGGCGGAGGTAAGAGGATTGCTTGAGCCCAAGAGTTTGAGGTTGCTGTCAGCTGTGACTCCTTGACACTCTACCGAGGGCAACAAAGTAAGACTCTGTCTCATAAAAAAAAAAAAAAAACCCAAAAGAGCCACTTCCTGCTGCTGGCCACATGCACTACAGGTTCCTTCCTTCCTCAAGTCCCCCGAGATGTCAAGGTTTGTTCTGTCAAGGCCTACAAGGCTCAGGTGTCCCCCACTAAGCAAAACCTTCTGAATGACAATCCTCTCTTCCTTGTGTCCCCACAGGTGTTTATAAGTGTGTCTATTTCAGCACCTGCTACATTGCATGAAAACCATCAGCTCACCTCCTCCTGCCCTAGAAGTCTGCAAATTGAACAGACTTTCTAAGAAACCTACCTATGATATATTGTTTATATGGTGGCTCACGCCTGTAATCCCAGCACTCTGGGAGGCCAAGGATTGCTTGAGCTCAGGAGTTCCAGACCAGCCTGAGCAAGAGTCAGACCCTATTTCCACCAAAAATAGAAAAACTAGCTGGACATCATGGCAGGCACTTGTAGTCCCAGCTACTAGCAGGCTGAGGCAAGAGGATTGCTCAAGCCTAAGAGTTTGAGGTTGCTGTGAGCTATGATGGCACAGCACTCTACTGAGGGCCACAGAATAAGAGTCTATCTTAAAAATATATATATATACATACACATATGTATATTTTAAATGTTTCCAAGAAAGTTACTCAAAAGCCAGGTTATTAACAGTGCTAATCCGGGGAATATAAGCAGTTACTAAACTATAATGTGTGTAAATGAAGAGTTTGAAGACATTTCTTAAGATAAACTCTTATAATGCTAGATCCTAACTCATCTTGCAATGCCCAAGACCTATCATGTAGCCTGGCAACAGGATGTAATCCGCGAGACAATGTATCCTTTCCATCCTAATGGAAGGGTCTGGAGAGATAAGCACCGAACTCATCAGGATGGTTATCTCTGGGGATGGAGACAGAATTGAGGGTGACAAACAAGGAAATGTGTAACTTAATGTCAAGGCTTTGCATTGAGGATGTATTTGTGCATTACTTGTATTTACCGGCAATTTTTTAATAGCACCTAGAGTAAGTTGACTTTTTAACCTCCAAAAAATATGTCCACAGACTGAGTGAGCCTCAACCTATAAAGGTGTCCTTATATGGATGAAGGGTCTTTGAAAATGTAATTAAGTGAAGAATCTTAAGAGCCAAGTGTGCCAGATCACCCAGGAGAGCCCTGCATCCAATGACAGGTGTCCTCATAGGACCGAGAAACCAGAGGATGAGAGAAGGTATTGTGAAGACAGAGGCAGAGACTGGTGTGATGCAGCCACCAGCCAGGAGGCGCGTGGAACCACCAAAGCCAGAAGAGATAAGGCAGAGCCCTTCCTGAGAGCCTGTTGACATCTTTATTTGGGGCTTCTACCCTCCTGACCTATGAGAACAGGAGTGCATTGTTTTAAGCCACCACATTTGAGATGCTCTGTTACAACAGCCCTCAGAAACTAACACAGCTCACAACATCAATTGACCTCGTGCCTACCACCAGGGCTATATGCCTCATACTCTAGGAAACAAGGACCCAAGGACTGAACAGACATCTCTTCGGCCAACCCTCTGTGGAAGTGATCTCTTAGAACAAAGAGATTCTGAGCAATAGACACATACGGGCTACAGTCTTTGGCAAGGGCCTGGATTCAGTCATCACAGCTCAGATCATCTGGGGTCTCCTTCACCTGGCTATAAAGGGCACAGGTCCAAGGGACAGGGGCCAAGGCTTGCTCTTGGCATCATATGGGACTAGGCCTATGCCTGGTACAAAAAGGATGCTGTTAGCATCCAGTGAGTAAATAAACAAGGTGTAATCCAAACTGAACCTTGGGGAATGGGCACACTCAGACCACTATTCATGGGGAGAGTGTATTCCAGGAGAGGCCTGGGGCCATGAGGATAAGCCTCTTGTTCCCCCAACTCTTGTTCCTACACCAGCAGCTTCTCCAATTAAGCTCTGGCCTATTCCAACAGCCACTGCTGAAGGGACCAGTTCTCTCTGTGACTGATGGATAATTTCATATCCAAATTGGAAATAAAGCATGAGTGTGACTGGCTGCCTTTTGATTCAGGTTATTATAGATGACAGCCCACCACCCACTCTAAGTGACTCAGAAGTACCACCTGATTTAAGCCTCACATAACCCTCTCTGCTGGTCATTCCTAGTCCCATGTAAAACTTAAGACACGAAGACTGAACAGGAGGAGATTTCATCACTCACTAGTCATAGGGACTTGGAGAATTTCCTGTCCTATCTGTGCCTTAGTTTCCTTATCTCTAGGATGGAGATATGGGCTTGCTAACACATGTACAGTGCTTGGAGTAAGATTTAGTCATTAACAAGGTTACCTGTTGTTATAAGTAGGAGTAGTGAATACCACTGTTACTTTTAAGAAGTTTGTTATCTCATGAAGAAGCCAAAAGATATACCCATGAAACTAGTGGATGTGAATATTATGAACAGACCATGCTGATTTTATATACCCATTCCCCTAACAGGCCCAACCTCCTGACCAATTTCTATTCATCCTTCAAAACTCAAGTCAAACATCTTTCCAAAGCCTCCCCAGCATACCCCTGCAGTAAGATATGTCACTGCGGCACCATTTTGCTTGATATCAACATACTTCTATTTCATATTTGTCTCTTTGCTCATTCATTCATTCAGCAAATATGTATCAAGAGCCTTCCATCCACCAGACCCTCATGCTCAGCTGCAATATGTGTTAATAATGCATCTATGTCCTCCACTGGACAACAACTTGGGGACAAGAAAATTAAATGGGGTGGCACCTGTGGCTCAACAGAGTAAGGCACTGGCCCCATAGGCCGGAGGTGGTGGGTTCAAACCCAGCCCCGGCCAAAAACTGCAAAAAAAAGAAAAAGAAAATTAAATGGGTGTAGCTCAACAGAAAAATTAATGAATAAACAAAGAACAACATAAGAAGAGTAGACAACCAGGTGTGGTGGCTCATACCTACTGTATCAGCACTTTGGGAGGCTGAGGTGGGAGGATCATTTGAGGCCAGGAGTTCAACACCAGCCTGGGCAACAGAGCAAGATCCTATCTCTTAAAAAAAAAAACACAAAAATCAACCAGGCATGGAGGCACAAGTCTATAGTTCTAGCTATTTGGGAGGCCAAGGTGGGAAGATTGCTTGAGCCCAAGAGTTCAAATTGAGAGTCAGCTAAAATAGTGCCACCATATTCCAGCCTGGGTAACAGAGCAAGACCCTGCCTCTTGAGAAAAAAAGTGGGGAGAGAGAAAGAGAGGAAGGGAGGAGATAAAATGAGTAATTATAAAGAAAAAAATGGAGTAGTCAACATTGATAAGGCCACTCAGGGCTTTTTCAAAGAAGAACTAGACCTTGAAGAAGGGGGAACATTTGAAAGAATGTGAAGGAAGGAGAAGCCAACATATACTCATGACTAAAGAATGCAGTCTCAAAACAATTTGAAAAGTATACATGATCTCATTTGTGTTAAAAATAAATAAGTGCATTATGTATGTATATATGCCTGTCTATATGTAAATGCATAAAAAAAATCTGGAAGAATATATACTGAACTCTTCATGGCAGAATCTCCAGGAGAAGGACACTTGTTTCATTTTTTGTACTCTATATAGTTGTTCATTATTTAAATTCATTCAAAAATGTATTTTTGTTTTATTTACGTAATTTAAGGGGAAAAATTTAAAGCTTGTCTTCAGAAAGAAAAAGATAGGACAGTGAAGCCCTGCAGGGAGCAGGCAAGGGAAGAAGAAGCACTAAGGCACAGGCCTCAGTCAGGAAGAGCTGACAGCCAAGGTGAGAGTCAGGCCCTGCTTTGCTGTCTGCCAGATTATTTTTAAAACAAAGCTAAGAATAATCTATAGTGCATCAAGGTGCTGGGGACAACAGTCAGCTGTGGGCTCTGCTCTAAGAGGGCAGGATGATGCCTCCTACAGGAGCCCTCATACTCAAGCTGGCCAAGTCAACAATACCCCCAGACAGCAGGAAGAAAAGAAAACCACTTTACCAGACAAAAAATAAAAATCCAAGGGGACATGAACTGCTTTATCAAAGCCGTGGCCATGTCCGAATTCCAATGCCTAGCTGGCAACATGAGTTGTAGCTCTAACCATGGCCGTCTGCTTCAGTGTGGACAAAGCCTTTGGTTTCTGAGTATCCAGGAGAACACACTTTGAACACTGCTTAGAAACCAAAGAAGATTCCTACAACCCTCGTGGGCAAGAGGCTGTGGCTCAGAAAGACTGGAGGGTGGGCAACACCAAGATGGCGCCCATGCAATTTCCAAAAGAACAGTCATAGGGAGCCAATGGTTTGGCATTTTGCAACTAAATCAGGGATCCCTATACCAAAATATATCTGTTCCCATCTAACCACATAACCTGATGGTCTCCCAGAAAAGAGACAGCAACGTATCTAGGCACAATCTGCTCTGGATCCCACAGACCAGCTGCCAGGGAGCCAAACTCCATGAGGCATACAGCAAAAACAGCATTGATTCCTCCTGACGGTTATATAAATTCACTTCAAGGAGATGGAGAAGCCTTCCAGAACAAGCTGTAAGATGCCCTTGTTGCTGTCCAGAGTTATAACAGCGACTGCCCAGCCCAGTGTGCTCAGGGGAGAGATGGTCCAGAAGAGAAGGAAGAAGCAAAGACCAGAGATGGACCTCTGTTTTTTAAGAAAGATTTTTTAAATAGGAAGAAATCATTTTTTAAAAAAACATACAAAGTCATGTGCAACTGGTAGAGAAGGTATGACTAATCAGAAGAAAGTCCTTAACACAGAGAAAGAAATTTATTATATTAAGAAGTATATATTTAGTTAGAAGGTTTGCACAAGTATAATCATGTGGTTATTACGTATCCTTGGAAATAACTGTGTGTTAATTTAGCAGAAATAGAATAAATTACATTAGGATTTAGACAGATATGCCTTGGTCAGTAAGATTTATAAGCCATAGCTAAGACAGAACAGAAGAGGCTGGGAGAGTCTAGTTTTAGCATGACCAAACTGAAGGAGTCAAGGCCAGTGCCACAGTCTGATGTGGAAAAGAGGATGTGGCCCAGACCAGCCTCTCAGCAGTTCCCTGTGGATGCTCCAGGGACAGGATCCCTCCTTCATCACACTGAGGACCCTGAGCAAAGCAATCCAAGCTCTGAAGATAGCTGTGGGCTGGGGGCTGACAGCTGGGTCCAGTTTCCACGGAGGACAGAGAGTGAGAACTAAGTGTACTCACTCCTTAAATAAGTAAGAGCAGGCTTGCTTGTATGTCATGAGCTCAGGATCTTGATTAATTCAAATCTGTGCACCTGAGTCAGATGAAATCCAAAGACCAAAGGGCAAGCCCATTTGGGGAAGGACTTGGGTGGCAAAAAAAAAAAAAACAGGGTGGGGCTATGAGCCCCAAGAGCGTCTTAGCTGTTGCTGCCGGTCATTTTTCCTGTGGGTGGGGTTGTGAGTGGCATTCACACACCTAAGTCAAGAGAGAGGAGAGGTCAAAGGGAGGGATCAAAAGTCACCTCCTAATCCAGCAGTGGCAGGAAAGAGCTCAGTGTTATCTGTAAGGACCCCTTGTCTCCATGCCAAATCACAGTGAAGTCAAACCACAGAGAGACACAAGCCACAAGAAATGTATTCCAGACCTTGACCTCCTCAAGGGCAGAGACGAGCTTCCCTGTCTGCTCCCTCCCTGCACTGTGCCTTGCGCTCTGCTCCGTGTAAAGCAGACGCCAAAACACAAGTGACTGAAGGGTAACATAAGCCGGTGCAAAAAAATCCCTCCTTTAACTCACAGCTGAAGTCATCATGTAGCACAAAGTTTATAAATCTTGATTATTTTGTGCTTTGCCAATGCTTCCTATTTGCATCAATATGGGACCAGCTTTGAAGCAAAGCTTGCACACACTGCATTTGCCAACAGACACAAACCCCGGATCTTAATGGAAATGCATTTGCAAAGTTGCATACCCATAAGCTTTGGGTAGCCAAGCTCTGCCCATCCAAACCTGTGGCCATGAACAAGTCAGGCAAAGGGCAAGAGTTTCACACAGGCACATAAGAAAGAAAGACCTGTCATTTCAACAGCCTCCCCACTGCCAGGTCCAAGGAGTACCTGTATTAACATCAAGGAGCATGTGATCACATAAGGTATTTGTCCATTAACAGAAAAACATGGCTAGCCCCAAAGAGGGGCTTTTATTTTGTGGCCTTGAGAGGCTCAAAGTGGGTTCTGCAAGCATCTTTCCAAATGGTTTTGTGTCAAAAACTAATATTTCTCAGTTAAGCCTCTATGTGAGATATATTTTTAGTAGCCTCTCTTAAATGGCACTTTAAAAAATAATCTCCTTCAAGGCAGCAGACGATTAAAACAGGGATGTCCAAGTGCCGAGTTACAAAGCCTCTCATAATTTGGAAAGCCATGCTTAGTGCTGCTGTGGGACCTCAAAAAATCTGGTACTTGATCATTAGATATTCAGAAAGTGCCACCCAGCTGAAAAATGTATTTCTTATTAAGCTTCCCTACTTAAACAGCATCAGCCCTCAAATGAGATCACTCCCTCTGAAGGTTTTAAAGACACCAAGAAAAGTCCCAGGAAACATTTTATTTTAAAGTGAGCTTTATTACAAAACTTGGGATGGGTTTTTTCCATCTTCCTGATCCCTGAATTTTAAATTACTTGTCTTTGTCTTGCACCAGCTCACCATCTCAACAGTGCAGGCAAGGTGTCCCATGCAGATACCGGAAGGCCACAGAGATCATCAGCAAGTGTGTGAACCAGGTGGGGAGGTATCCTTCCGGAAAAGCTATGTTCTGGGTAACAGTGTTAGCTCAGATACTGGTCAGATTTCCACATCATACGCTCCGTGACTGATTACGAGTGCCAGGCTCTGAGAAAGGGGAACTAAAAACACAATTCCTGTCTCAGGGAAGCTCTCGGTCAACACAGAGTGACAAACCGCAGCACAGAATGCCACAGAACAGAATGTCAGTCCAGGACAGCCAACTATGTAGGGGGAGGCAGGCAGGAGGCCCGTCTGCGGTAATCCACTTCATAGAGACCCACACAAGACACAGAAGTCTTAGATGGTGAACAGGAGACAGAGGGATTTCAGTTTCTCTGGGCAACTGCAATGAATATCAATTATCATCACAGCACAAAGCAATGTAAATTTTTATTAAACTTGAGACAAGGGGAAGGGGGGGAGACAGAGAGGAACAGTCATGGAGAAGGAGACTCAGGCATGGGGGGTACAGACAGACAGGAAGGGAGGCAGACACAGAGACCAACACACACAGGGGAAATGAGAGAGAGGCAGAGATAGACAAAGAAGGGAGTAGGGAGGGCCCTAAAGGGCGGGATAGGGAGACAGAGACAGGCAGACACAGAGAGGGTACAACAGGAGAGAAGCACACGGAGACAAGAGAAGAAACAGAAAGGGACGCACGCAGACAGAGACAAGGAGGGGGACGCAGACAGAGAGAGACAGAGAGGGACGCAGACAGAGAGAGAGGGGGACGCAGACAGAAACCGAGAGGCACGCAGACCGATAGAGACCGCGAGCCACGC
>CAUYRH010083629.1:0-39619 GCA_963574655.1 Perodicticus potto | reverse complement strand
GTCCCCATTATGTAGTAGAAACTCTTAGGTGCTGTGATCATATTTCTGCCGGTGACTGCAGATAATAAGACATGGTCTGTACTGTTACAAACTTGTAAGTTAAATGAGGAGAGGAAAAATGAGCTAAATAGGTAGGTGGTTTAATACATCCTAGGCACATCAGTGTGCCTAGGATGTTGTGGGAGCAGAGTGTCACATAAAACCCAGGAGAGGGGAAGATGGCTCCCTGGAGGAAGTGGCACTAGAATAGAGTTTCAGACTTTTCAGTAGTCACAATGTGTATTTTAGCACCAAAGTAAGAGTTTCATAGACTCAAAAAGGTAGAAAGGTTCTCCAGATGTGGAAATTGTGGAGAACTGCAAATATTTTTCTAGAGTTTGTGCAAAGGATGGTTGGGGTAATGTATGTGAATTACTGTAATTCAAGGCAGATCATGCTAAGTCTGTAGTTCTCAAATACAATGAAAATGCTGTCATAGAATGAGGATCAGAACAATTAATTTTTAAAAATAGAAGTCTCTCAGAGATTCTTGATTGTGGGCATTGCGACATGACTTTGGCTAACAAGTGACAGTGAAATTTATTGGAGCTGTATTGGGCAGCTCAGAGTTGAGGGGCAGGCTCAGCCGAGGGGCAGGATTTGAGGAACACAGCCGTGGGGATGCTGCTCGTGTCCTTGGGATGAGGTCACCGTGGAGACCACTGCTGCTCCGGACTCCTGGTGATAATGCCACTGAGCATGATTTGTCAGTCTCCTTTTGTCTATGTGTCATTTCCTAGACTGAGTCACCATGCAGTTGACTGACCCCAGTCATCCTGATGGCTAGAACAGGGAAGGGATGCTCTGACTTGTGAAGTGCAAGAAAGAACCTGCCCCCCAAGACTTACACAGTGTGTTCCGTCTTCTCTGGCACTAAAAGTGTTTACCTGGGTGATGGAATAGCGGGGAAGGCATGTGATTAGAAATTAAACCACCTGATCTCTCATTTATTTTTCACTTCTATGGTGTTACAAGAATGATGTACTAATGCTCCTACCTTCTACCCCACCCACAATAAAAGCTGGATTCTGGGTCTGCAGATGTAGCTCCATCCTTCTGATCCATAGCTAGGCTGCATTGATCTCTGTGCTTTAAAGAAATGAAACGCTTTCACGACTCGGTCCTGTACTTCTGCTTTCCCATGCTGGGCTGATCTCTCACTGTCATCTTCTCCCTACCTCCTTGGGCTCAGTGCAGCTCACGTGTCTCTCTGTCCTTGTCACTGCAGCTCCAAGTCCCTTCCTTCAGTCAACAGGTGCTAATGAATTACTCCTGGGCCTCCAAAGTGTTATGGCCCTCTAAGAGAGCCCTTGCTCAACAGTGACAATGAATTTGGGTAACTGTGTTCATGTTGGATTCTGGAATAAATCGTAATATCCTAAGGCTGAAAACTAGTCACCTGACTGACTTCTTGGTATTTATAGCTCCTATCACTATGTTCATTTGAACTCAATTTTGTTACTTTAAAGTTTAACCATATATTCTGCATTTTGGTTTACACTGATAATATGTCAGAGATATTTCTAAGTAAGCATTACAAAGTTAAACATCAGACAAGTTCAAAGTTATTGATCACACTTTCCACTTTGAGAAAGTCTAAACTAAATAGATAATGGTGTATTGATTCACTTGTTTTCTAGAAGAGATGGATTAGTCCAGGGATTACATTTAAGGTTGATGACCATTTTGAAGACCTGCGTATATAGGGGTTGGGAATTTGGGAAGCCCCTCCTCCCAAATCTCTACCTTAAATCTGCAGTTTCAAATAATGTGTCACTGGGAAAAAGAGAGTGAGAGAACATATTCCAATGTATGCTTTTGTTCAGTGGTGGAGATTCCGGTTTCCTTTTAAAAACTATGTGTGTTTTGTGCAGGTGTTTGTAGAGGAAGGTATCACTGCCTGTCTGTGCTTTCCTCAGCTCTTGGCACCCAGACTGTGATTTGGCTAATCCAGATGAGCTGGGTTGTTCTCACAGGGGGACTTGTGAACAGACTAGCACTCAATTTTCAGGTGGTGGTCATATACTTTCCAGGCCCCTTCTAAGTGTTGTTTCCATGGCATCTGTCTCCCTGAGCAGGCATTCACTCCCTAGAAAAACTTTGAATTCTGCTAAAATCAGAAGGCTTGATTGCTAACTTTTAACTTTGAGGCTGCTGGCACACTCAGCAAATTCCTTATGTCTTATAAAGGAAAGATAGAAACCACAGAATTGTTTGTTGCTGTGGTGGTTAAACTCTCTATTATTAAGTTATAGGAAGTTATTCTAATCTAGACAGTGAAATTGTTTTTAAATGCATTAAGAGGTTTTGGATTACACATAGCTGGCAGAAAGTCTTGCACTTTGGTGACATAACACCTGAGACTTTTTTTGCAGTTAGTGGTGTCTCTGGGCTGCAGACCAGAAAGCACCAGTATTAGCCGCAAAGTAAGTGCTCCCTCCGCTTAGGGAACTGAGAAGTATAGGAATTATGTGGAACTTTGAGAGATCGGCTTTGGAGGGATCTTTAACCTTTTCTTGAAACTTTTAATAGTGAGACCATTCCAGAGAATAATGCCATATTTTTGCCATCAGTCAGCAAGTATTAATAGTAAGAGGGCGTATGCTTACGATTTGCAGACCTGCAGAAGTTAGCAGATGCACAGCGCAGTGCTTTCCTTCAGGGGGTTATGTCTTCACCCAAGCAACGATATCAGTAGTACTGTATTACACACTAGGCAGTTGAAGTTCAAGTACCAAGTTTTGTGTGCTCAGATCCTATTTGTGGGGACACTTGAGGGAAGAGAGGCCAGTGTGTGTGTGTGTGTGTGTAGGCATTCTAGAGGAGGTAAAATGTAGGTACATCTATTGGGATGAGCTTTAAAGTAGTTGGGGCTGCGTGTGAAGCCAGAGGATGGCCAGACAGAGAAGCAAAGGAGTCTTCTGTTGATAGATAACATGGAGATTCTGTAAAGAAGAAGGAAGCATTCTTGATGAAATGGGTCATGGCCTACAGGAAGCAGAAATGCGAACAGCTAACTGGTGTTTTACAGCTCCACTCTGGGTTGGGGGCAGCACCTCTTCTTTTCTTCCAG
Organism: Perodicticus potto; assembly: GCA_963574655.1. Taxonomy (NCBI): domain Eukaryota; kingdom Metazoa; phylum Chordata; class Mammalia; order Primates; family Lorisidae; genus Perodicticus; species Perodicticus potto. Next base: position 36,507 of record CAUYRH010083629.1, on the reverse strand, counting down.
GGTAGGGCCCCCGGGGCAGCGTTTGCCCTTCCCAGAGTGAGACCTCCCTGTAGCCGACTCCTTCACTGACCCTAGTTTGTTTTCCATGGCTTTGCCACTTTCTGCTTATAGTAAAGTGTGAGTGGTGATCCTTAGATGAGGTTCTGATTTGAAAGAATATAGTAACTCAGTTACCGCCAAGTCCAGCCCCTGAAGGCAGCTGTACTGTGCACATCACACACTTCTGAGCCCGCAGAGCCCTTGACGGTGGACTCCCCTGAAAACTGGCACTGTTACTTATTAGCGGATGAGAACCCAGCCGCTGAACCGCTCCTTCAGGCCGTGTCCACGGGCTCCTTAGCCATAGTGGAGTGAAGGGCTCCGGGGCCTGCCTGTCCGCAGGGTCAGTTTTTGTCGAGGAGTGGGGATGTGACTAGTGAGTGTGTGGGTCCCCGAGTGTGTGTGAAGAAAGCAGAAATCCCGAGTGCTCCTTGCCACGTATCTGGGCATCCTGTCCAGTCTCGGGATGCGGGTGTGCGTGCGCGGGTGTGCGTGTGTGTGTGTGTGTGTGTGTGTGTGTGTGTGTGTGTGCGCGCGTGCGCGCGTGTGCATGTGCACGTGTGTGCTCGCGCGCGCAGTACTTCAGTTCTTTCAGCGCACTGAGGGAAGACGGTGGAAGTGGCCTGTCTTTGGTGTCCTCTGCACCCAGGGCTCTCCTTAAATAGCGCCCTCTGTAGGACGCTCTGTGCCCTGGCGCCCTTGAACCTCCTCGCACTTGGCAGGCCGTGCGGCAAGGCCCGGGAACGTGACCCCTGCCCAAGTCGGGTGACCGTGAATGGCGTAGTGCAGGGGTGAGGGCGTGCACGGGCACGCGCACCCACCCTCCCTCGTCTTTCTCTGCATTTACACGTGGGCATGCGTACCTTTTTCTCAGTTGGGTCTCAACTTTCCTGGCAGCTTGCTTGGTTTTTATATACAATTTTTAGTCACGTGCTGGGTGGTATCACCCAAAGTGTAATATGCTGGCGCGCGCCATTCCTGACTCAGGATCTATTTTAAGAAATGACAGCACTTTCTTTGACGTGTGCGGGCTCCCAACTCTTCTCTTATTCTGATTTGGTGGGAGTGTGGAGGTGAAGGTACACACAGGGTTTTATGGGAGTTTCTTTTGCCTGTGTGCTGTTCTCCCTCTGGCTTGGTGTACCTTTGGCTACACATTTGAATCGCTTGAAGATGTTTATAAAACGCACGTCCCTTGGTCCTGTCCCCAAAGCTTCTGACTGAATAGGTAAGTCTAGGAGAGGCCTGAGTCCTGGGATTTTAAAAGTTTCCAGGTGATTCTAGTGTGCAGCCAGAGTCACGCCTTGTACCTCTAGTTTTCTGCCATTTTCCACCTGCGTGAAAGGAGAACCAGGTCAGGATTTCTCGTTGGACTGAGGCTTTCTATGAGTCCTGGCGCTAGACTTTCAGATTCATCTGGAGAGTGAGGCCCAGAAAGAGGCCGAGTTTCCTTCAGGGTAGTCCTTATACTGGGGCCAAAAGAGAAGGCTTGACTGATCCTGGGCTAAGCACTAAATTATAATACTAGACTGATCTTCACACAAAGTGTCAATCACATTCAGTTTATGTTCATCTTTAAGGTCAGAGTCACAATTGCATTTATTTTAAATTTACAGATACTATTCTAGTAGTCAAATCTTTATTCTCTCTGGTCTAGACATGCCTATGACACACGTAAGCACACATGCAAATACTGTTTCACATTTTGACGTACATGCCCATCTTATGGCCTTACGGTCTAATTAGTCACTTTATTGCTAGCTTTGGCTTTGTGGGATATGGGTAGACAAGAAACTCTTCAAATTACCAGTTCGAAGAGATTGCTGAAAAATACTATTTTTCTTCTAATGCACTTATCTTTGGGGCAAGGATTTAAATAAAAAGAAAAATTGTATGACTCTTTCCCCAGAGTAAACTAAGTTACCTTTGCCGAAAAGACCCTGAAAGTTGGTGCCCATGAGAGCAGAGAGGGAAAACAGCCTGGGCCGTCCAGGCGAGTGGCCCACGGACGCTGTACGTGTGGTGTCAGTGTTACTGTACTGGTACCTCATGTTCTGTGACTGAAGGACTGAGTACAGAGTCACATTTAATTGGAATAGGACGCATACTCCAGTTTGTGTGTGGAGCAGATAAACTGGAGCTGAAAAGCCAGTGCTTGGCAGAGGACCAGAACCCATGGCCCCAGCTCCAGGCTGCAACATGAGACTCTGAAGCCTTTGAGGGAGCAGAGCACTCTGTCCTGGGCTGGGACATTCTCTTACTAACACGTGGTCTGGCAAAAGGATCATCCCTCTCTCTGTCTCTTACATGTCTCAGAGACAGCTGCTCTTCCCACTTTAGTTTCCCTTCTCTGGCCTCCCTGCCTCTCTCCTTTCTAGCCCCACCTTGACCGCTCCTGATTTGTGATGCATTCAGTCCCACACAGGGCTTGACTGTTTCTTTTTTTTTTTAAGACAGTCTTACTTTGTCGCCCTCTGTAGAGTGCTGTAGCATCACAGCTCACAGCAACCTCAAACTCTTGGGCTTAAGCAATTTTCTTGCCTTAGCCTCTCAAGTAGCTAGGACAGGCACCCGCCACAATACCCTGCTTTTTTTTTTTTATTGTAGTTGTCATTGTGTGTGTGTGTGTTTCAACAGGCCTGGGCTGGCTTCTAACCCTCCAGCTCTGCTGTATGTGTGTATGTGGCCAGCGCCCTAACCACTGCGCTACAGACGCTGAGCCAAAGGGCTTGACTTTTGTTACTGGTGTCTCTGCTGCCCGTGCTGGGTTGTGGGAAAGCATTTGCTGCCTCCTCTCAGCATGTCTTGAAGATTGTTATGTTGCCCTCACGGGTCATTTTGGTGGGTGGCTGGACTTGTGATAATTCTGAATAGTAACTTAGGAATTTTATGAATCAAAAAGACAGAGCTCACACTGAGAGTTGAAAGGTGAGAGAATGCCTGGTGGGCTCTGTGTATCACACAGGAAAGAGGGGGTGATTTGCCGCGTTCCTGTTCACACAGCTTTCTTTCCTGCAGGTCCTCCTCCTGTTTGTTACAGCCCCAGTGGTCCGGGCCAGATCCTAGAAGACCCCAGCTGCTTTCCCCCAGACTTCCAGCTCTACTCTGGGAGGCATGAGGCATCTGCTCTGACAGTGGAGACAAGTAGTACCATCAGGGACAAAGTTGGTAAGTCCTTTTACTTGTGTTGGAGAAGCAAAAATGATCTTATACTTCTCTGTTTTTAGCTCTTTTGCATAATTCAAATTTTTCTTTATTCTCTAATCTTGTTTTAAAAATCAGCACATTGGATTATTGGTGGTTTCTTTGTTGGTAGGTGCCTAATTTTATTTTGTGCTATGGTATTAATAGACTATTTTACTCTGATATGTGACTATCAGAGAGAGTCACACCTAAATGTGGACAGACTCAGAAGTAAGCCATTTCCCCCTATTTTTTCCTAATTCCTAAATCCTTTTTCCTACCCTTTCTCAGAATCTTTCATTTCCTTTTTCCTTCTCTGTTTTTATTTTTATCTCTTTTGGCAAATAATTCAGGCGTTCAGAAGAAATAATACAAAAATAAACTAGGGAAGGAACTGTCTCCTTTGTAAAAACTTCCTATATATTTTTGAGGGCTTGTGAGACTGGTAAAACTATGAGGTTATCTTTATAATCACTTTAGGGAAGGACGTTATGGTTCTTGCCAAATGTTCTTATAACTCATTTTTCTCTTACTTCAGTGAAAAAGGAATTCAGTAGTTTTCATGCTTGTTGAGACCCATTTCTTTGTTATTCATCCAAACAAATCATTTTCCTTTGGAAACATATTTTTATTTGAATTTTTATTCAAGTATTATTTTAAAATATAAATTCTTACTTGAATGCATTTGTTCTGTTAAGCCTTTCAGATCAGTTACTCTCATGGTAAAGACTGTGTCTTCATTATTTTCTTAACCCCTGCACCTAACCCAGTGCCTGAAATAATTGCAAATATTTATTTACAATAAATATTTGTAGAAGGAATGAGTGGACCAATCCACAGTTTGACCCACATTGATCTCTCCATCCTCAGGTTGCTCATTGTTTATTACAATTATTTGGCAATTCATCTTAATAACATCTCACTAATAATCTGTTTTTAATGTTTACAACTTTCTGTTGTTGAACCTTGGGTTTATATCTCAGTTGCAGTATATGTTCTCTGAAGTTAAAGGCTAAGTGTGAATTTATTTCACATGCATTCCTATGAGGTGGCTATAAAGTCTCTTCATTTTTCAGAGAGGTGCAGAGAAGCCACAGAGCCGAGATTTGGGGGGGGGGAGTGACAGGGAGATCCATATGATCAAAGTTGACTTTTGGGAACCAGTCTGTAAAATGTTTTACTTTTCTCAACAATCATGTCTTGAATGCCTCTGTGTATCAGGGCAGGTTCTAGGCACGGGTAGACAACACGTGGATGTAAGAGATGACACTGTGCCCCTGAGCCAAATGTAGTAGAGGAAGGCAGGTAATGAGTCCAGTATGGATGGAAGGTGGAAGGCAGGTAATCAGTCCAGTATGGATGGAAGGTGGAAGAGGCACGGGTAGACAACACGTGGATGTAAGAGATGACACTGTGCCCCTGGTGGAAGGCAGGTAATCAGTCCAGTATGGATGGAGGCAGGAGATATTGGGAGGCAATTGGGAACATGTAAGCAGCGGGTAAGGAAAACAGCGACCCATGAAAATGGACTGGATGGTGCATGTGTTCAAGTGGAAACGAGGGCTTGCATCCAATTTTTAACTGTCATAAATGTGAAATTTCTTAATGAAAATTAGGGGACCAACACAATTACAGTTTTTTGCTATTGCAAGGAACTGAAAATGTCATCTGCTGTTATAACCTTTTTCATATTTTAGTACCAAAAAAGTAAGAGGGATGTAATCCTTGACAGATGTTGCCTAAAAAAGAAAATTGTAAACTTTCTAATGAACAGCATGTGTCTGTGTACACACACATACAGATGTGTTAATGTACATACGTGTGTATATCTTAAGCGTACCATCTCGCCTTCATTTTTCTCATTTCACTGTGGACTCAGAAAAACTAGCTTGGCAGTTGATTAAATGTGGAGTTTCACGTGAAGGAGAGAAAAGGTCAAAAGTGAATATGAAATTTTTATCCAGATGACTCGTGATGAGGATGCCATTTATAGGGGAAAAAGATGTACTTGGGGAAGAAAGATTTTTTTGGAAAATGATAAGCTCCTATGTGTATATAAAACCACAGAGCCGTCACTGCAGGGGACTGTCCACCTGAAGGCACCCAACATGATCTAGTCCAGCCCCTCAATTTACAGGTGGGACATTGAGGCTCAGAGATCATAAGTGATACGCTCCAGGTCATGCCAGTGGTGAGTGGTAGAATTTTTACTCTCACGATGCTGTTGTGAAATAGCCTTAGTTCACTACTTACTACTATTGTCAAAAGGGCTAAGTGTTACATTAGCTATTCTTGAAGCTCATGTAGCTATTCTTTTACTTTTAAATGTCTGAGCCCCCATTACTTGCAGGCATTGGGCTGTGTGCTGCAGAGGCCCAGATGTGAAGACATGGTCTTTACCTTTAAGAAGTTTCCAGTCTTGTGTAAATAAGTAATTACCATCTACTGTGCTAATTGCTCCAGTAGACAAATGGAGTGGGGATGTAGGAGAAGGTGGGCTGGAGCCTGCTGGGCTGCAGTAGGAGAAGCTTTACTCAGAAGGTAGCTCTGGATCTATTACTGAAGCACTTCAGTAAGAACATCCCAGGAGACTGGAAGAAGGGAAAGGAGAGATACAGGCTGGGAATTAGAGCTGTATGGGATGGCCAGGAAAAGATGGTTTCTTTTCATTAGATTTGGGTTTTCACCTGTATTTTTTTTAAGACGGGAAAGACTTGGGTATGTTTATATGATGAAGAGAAGGGACCAATGTGAGTAAAGGAGAGGCAGGTTTGGGAAGATGCAGGAGAAGGGAGAGAAGGAGTGGGGAGTCACTCTTGAGTTGGGGAAACACGTCCAGATGTCGTCACCTGGTCAGTCGAGGTGATGGTGTGTTTGGAGTCTTTAAATACTGCGGCACTAGGAGGTTAATAGCCAGACGTGTATCTCCTGGGGAAAAGCCTAATAGCTCTTACCCTGTGTTTTTCTTTTAGCTGAGGATCCTCTTTGTAACTTCCACTCCCCAAACTTCCCGAGGATCTCAGAGGTGGAAATGAGAGGTTCCGAGGATGCGGCAGCTGGAACAGTATTGCAGCGGCTGATCCAGGAACAACTGCGCTATGGCACCCCGACTGAGAACATGAACTTGCTGGCCATTCAGCACCAGGCCACAGGGAGCGCAGGACCAGCCCACCCTACAAACAACTTTTCTTCCACGGAAAACCTCACTCAAGAAGACCCACAAATGGTCTACCAGTCGGCACGCCAGGAACCGCAGGGTCAAGAACACCAGGTGGACAACACGGTGATGGAGAAACAGGTCCGGGCCACGCAGCCTCAGCAGAACAATGAGGAACTGCCCACTTATGAGGAGGCCAAAGCCCAGTCCCAGTTCTTCAGGGGGCAGCAGCAGCAGCAGCAGGGGGCAGTAGGCCACGGCTACTACCTGGCTGGGGGGACCAGTCAGAAGTCCCGCACCGAGGGGAGGCCCACAGTGAACCGGGCCAACAGCGGACAGGCGCACAAGGACGAGGCGCTGAAGGAACTGAAGCAGGGCCATGTCCGCTCGCTCAGTGAGAGGATCATGCAGCTGTCACTGGAGAGGAACGGTGCCAAGCAACACCTCCCGGGCTCTGGGAACGGGAAGGGCTTCAAAGCAGGAGGCGGACCCTCCCCAGCTCAGCCTGCAGGTAAAGTGCTGGACCCTCGAGGTCCTCCACCCGAGTACCCCTTCAAGACCAAGCAAATGATGTCCCCGGTCAGCAAGACCCAGGAACACGGACTTTTCTACAGTGACCAGCACTCGGGGATGCTGCACGAGATGGTCAAGCCTTACCCTGCTCCTCAGCCTGCGAGAACAGAAGTGGCTGTCCTGCGGTACCAGCCGCCCCCGGAGTATGGGGTGACGAGGTGATTATCAGCAGGCCTAGAGGTTCAACTCGGCTTTTCAAAATGCAGCAGTTATGTTATTAGCACTTACGATTCTCAGGGCATTTTAGATTTTTGTCATGAGGCTGCTTTTTTTCTTGTGTGTGATATTTAATAAACCACTTTTTGAAGCCAAAATATTCAGGGATAGAACAGAGTGGAGGACAACCGGGGATTTTCCCCCAGACGTAACAGAGGGCAGTTGGGGATTCATGAGAGGGAGGAGCCTCAGTTGTTAGCTGTCCGTGGGAGCCCTGCCTAGTGGTCTGGCAAAGTAGCAATTTTCCTCTGGCTTTGTGGAGAGCATCCAAACTCCTGGAACATATTATTACCAAGGGGTTTTATAGTCTTTTTCATTGTAGATTTTAAAGGAAAATACAGTCTGGACGCTAGGACTGCAGAAATCACATGGTCCCAGCCCCTATTCAACAGAGAAGTAGCTAAAGCCTGGAGACATTAATAAATTTTCATAGTCTACAACTCGGAGGCAGCAAGGGGCTAGACAAGTATCCTGGCCACCAAAAAATTCCCTTCCCTTCCCTTAATTCCCTGCACAGCCTTCAGAGGTGTCCAGTGCATGCTGAGTGATGGATTTAGCAGCACTTCCTGAGTGCACACTCCACTCTGCAGAGATAAAGATACAGTTCCTGCCTCGGGGACCTTATGGCATCATCTCGGGGGAAACCAGCAAGTGAACTGTCACCACTGTTCAATGTGCTGTCTTAGGGTGTGGGGAAACAGTGATGGGGGCATGACTCACAGCTGGAGGGATTGGGGAGAGCTTCCCAAAGGAGACGACGTTTGAGTTCAAGACCTCTTGAAGGACAAGTAAGAGTTGTGGGTAGAGATGAAGTAGTAAGATGCACTGTTGCGTAGACAGTGTGGCCACAAAGGCTTTTCTGGAACGATGCAGTGATACGGGGCACTGGTGTACCAGACTATGCTGGGAAGTGGCAGAAGTTGTGTTTGGAAAGGCAGCATTTGAGTAGGGACCGAATGTTGATGTCTAATGCCGACTTCGGTGGCAGCGCACGATGAACTTGTGGGAAGGGAGGTGGAGACCATGAAGACTCGCTGGGCCACTCCCAGTAGTCCAGATGAGAATCGGTGAAACGTGGGCAGCAAGAGTCGAGGTGCCTTGCGTGTTCAGAGAGGTAGGGAAATGGAATTGACAGGACTTAGTGACTGGTTAGATATGGAAATGGAGGAAGGGCGCCTAGAAATAATGCCATTAAAAATGAAGCTCTCAGCAGGGAAGCTGGGACTGAAGATCACACTTTGGGAGCCACTTTGGATGTCGCTGTCCTGAGCGGGAAAAGCAGGGAGCAGGAGCAGAGAAGACAGGTGGCTGCTGCCTGCTATGGGATGTGTCCTTTCCACGAAGGGCTTTATTTTATGTTTCTAAATTGAATGAGCTAGGGCTTCCCCATGCAGCTCCAGAGCTGTGTGCAGGGCATACTTGGCTGTACATCTGCAGAGGGAGAGCTGGCTGATGTGCCCTGACTGCCCAGCGGCCGACACGCTTCCGCACGCTGGGCTGGGAATGCTAGCTCTGAAGCGGCATAACCTACTGTGAGACCTCGGCCAGGCAGCAGAGCTCATTCTTCCCAACTCATGATCTGACTCCACTGGGAGGCCAGGGGGACTCTTCTTCCACTGCTGTGTTTCCTAACGTCCAAGGAGAGATTTCAGCTCAGAGACTATCAAGTCTCTGCTGTGGGCATCACATTCATTTACTGTAGTTCTTTATAATGACCCATGATGTTATTCCAGAATTGCACTGGAGTTTGGTTTATTTTATTTTGCAATTTTTTCTTAACTCAGCCTCTAGAGCTTGATAGTGCTATCCCCAGATGAACTCTGTCCTTTTTTTGCTTTTGTGAAGCAGCGGTGAATACAGTGGATCTGTTTGCCTTTTGTCACTTGGCAATAGGTGTAATATATGTAGAGGGTGGGGAAAGGGGTCAGCGGAGGAAGAGAGTACTTTTTAGAGGTTTCCCCAGTTATTTGTGGAAAGTGTCACTTGTCTCAAAGTTACGATGTTAGAAAGAATGAGGATTGTGTGAAGGATTTGAGCCAGGCTTGGCGGCCAGCTTGACATGACACAGCAAATGTCTCAGGAGATGTAACAGACAGGCTGTTGAGGCTGGGCTCCAGTGCCAAGGCTGCTTTCTGAGCTTGGCCATGACTAGCTAGAATGGCTCTAGTGGTGCAGTCCTTGGCTAACTGGGTAAACAACATTGTGTCTACATTGGCTCTACTTTAGACGCATGTACAGAGCCTGAACTCCAAGGATTGGACCTGAAATTCAACAGTATGTGATGTTCAACTTGCCTGTGACCCAGGAGACAAGCAGGGCTGCTTTTAATTTCACAGATATATTCTCCTGTGTGTATAAGGTTATCTGTTTGTCATTTATAGTCCTGATTTAGAAAGCTGCAGGCTGTTGGGTACAGACATACCCCCACATAGATTCCAGCTTGAAGGAGAGGTTTCTTTCTTTTTTTTTTTTTGAGACAGAATCTCACTGTGTCGCCCTTGGTAGAATGCCATGGCATCACAATTCACAGCAACCTCAAACTGTTGGGCTTAAGCGATTCTCTTCCCTCAGCCTCCCAAGTAGCTGGGACTGCAGGCACTGCCACTGCACCTGGCGATTTTTTATTACAGTTGTCATCGTTGTTTCAGCTGGCCCAGGTCGGATTTGAATCTGCCACCCTCCATGTATATGGCTGGCACTGTAACCACTGTGCTACAGGCCAAAGGCGAGGTTTCTGATAGAGATCAGAGTCTGGCTGGTGCTGCACACATGGGCTTAGTAGGTAGTGAATGTTTAGTGATTGAGTCCAAGCCATTACATTTCTGGGACTTTCCTCTTTTTTGCCTAGAGACAGAAGGGTCCAAAGAGACAATTGTTAGAACTTAGGAGAAGAATAAGATTGGGATTTCTTGCCACCATTCCTGACTCACATAGTTTACAAAGTCTCATACTGGCACTGATGTTTACAGATGGAGATGTCTAGCAGGAGCTTGTAAAGTGCTTCAGGCTCCTTTCACAGGACCCTTGGAGAGGCCCTAGCCAAGGCCTGGTTTTCTTGTACCACCTTGGCCCAGTTGTGGACAGGCTCCTGTGGCTGTCCAGGGGCCTGCAGGGGACGTGCACTGGCTAGGGACGGAGGCTCTGATTTCCTCTTGCTCCATTTTACTTTTTCCTCAGCTCTAAAGGGGAAATGGAAAGGAATAAGGATGAGATAGGAATTAGACAGATTGTTACTATGGAGGATTTCCCTACCTCCCCAAAGCAAGCGTTTGGATATTAATTCTGCTTCACTTTGAGGTAACAGAGCACTTCTAGAAGTAGTGACTCATGCAGTCTGCACTTCTAATGGGAATGAATGGATGGATGAATATCAGTGTTGGTGGATGATCTGATTATTATCAAAGCAATTTGTAGTAAATTAGTCGAGATGCATTTTTGTTTTCCAAAGAAATCTGTCCATATTTCGAAAGTTGGGAAACTAGAGATGCTAAAAAATTTGCTTACTATATCCTTTCCTAATATAATCACTAACACTTATCCTGTGTGAATTAATTTTTCACATTACAATTGTATATTCAGTTTAGCATCTTAGCTTTTTTTTTTTAAAATAGCATTGAATCACAAGTTTTTTCCACACTTCTCCATTGTTATTTTCTTTCCTATTTATTTATTTATTTATTTATTTATTTATTTATTTATTTATTTATTTATTTGAGACTGAGTTTCACTATGTCGCCCTGCTGTGGTTTCATAGCTCACAGCAACCTCAAACTCTTGGACTTAAGTGATTCTCTTGCTTCAACCTCCCAAGTAGCTGGGACTACAGGTGCCCACCACAACACCAGCTATTTTTTTGTTGCAGTTGTCGTTGTTTAGCAGGCCTGGGCTGTGTTCAAACCTGCCTGACTCTGGGTATGTGGCCGGTGCCCTAAACGCTGACCTACGGGTGCCGAGCGACCTTCGTTATTTTCATAACCAACATTTTTATTGCTGTATAATATTTAGAAAGTATCTAAATTATATGGTTTCTCTGTAAACAATATAGTGATGAACACTATCACACATATCAAATTTTCCGTATTTTGGCTTACTTTAGGACTCAATATTTAGAAATTGCAGTAAGCACTGAGTGGCTTCTAATGCCAGACAGGGGTGTGAAAATATTACAAGTGCCTGTTTTACTGCACTTCGACCACGTTAGTCACTATAATTACAAAAACTTGGCTAATTTGATAGGAAAATGGTATTAACTTCCTATTTTAGTTTGCAGTTACTGGCTAGCCTAGCTTTTTGGGGGGGAGTTTTTTTTTGTAGAGACAGAGTGTCTCACTTTATCGCCCTCGGTAGAGTGCCGCGTCACACAGCTCACAGCAACCTCCAACTTCTGGGCTTAGGCGATTCTCTTGCCTCGGCCTCCCAAGCAGCTGGGACTACAGGCACCCGCCACAACACTCGGCCATTTTTTTGTTGCAGTTTGGCGGTGGCCAGGTTTGAACCCGCCGCCCTTGGTAAAATGGGGCCAGCGCCCTGCCCACTGAGCCACAGGCACTGCTGTGGGGGGGCGGGGGTTACGTTTTGCTGATTAGATTTATTTGATCTTGAAAATGGCTCTCGTGTCTTTTGTTTGCATGATTGATATATTTTAATGGATTAAGTGTAAACTAACCTGCTTTCCCCAACACTTGCTCTGATTTTCCATTTCCTCAGAACTCTGTTCACAGTTGCCAGGGCAGCAGTGGGTATGCGGGTAGTGGTATGGGGTCTGAACCTTCACCAAATGCTTGCTGGGGGCCAGGCACTTTGTGTGGATTCTCTTCCTTAACATTTACAGTCATTCTAAGTGGGAGTTAATACAAATATCCCTATTTTTACATATGACAAAGATGTCTTAGACATCTGTCCAGACTTAGACAGAGATGTTAAAGTAACTTGGTCCCCCCCAGCCAATCAGAAGTGCAACACCCAGGGTGCAAACCTGGACCTGTTTATTGGTACTCCCCCTCCCACGAGTGTAGACACTTGGCCACTGTCACTGTACACTGGCGTGAAGGCACAGATTTCAGTGTTACTTGGTGTCACTTACCTGGTGAATTTCTAGTCACATGTATAGACTGTATTACCCATGATGTCCAGCCTGTATTCTGCTCACCCCTGTTTTTCTCAGGAGGACTGGGATTGTGATTAAATATTCCAGACTCCAGGAGGAAAGCCCTCTGGTTGCACCTTTTTCTCTGGATACTCTGGAAGACCCTTGAAGCAAAACTTAACCTTCCTGACAGCTCTGGAGCGTGGGCTTTGGTCTGTCTTTTGGTTTGCTTTTATTTGGAAGTGAAGACTTGCGGGGGAGGGTGTGTGTGTTTTATTAGACATTTTTAGCTGGATGTTTTAGGTATAGAAGATGATAGATACAAATTTAAGTCCAATTAGCATGTTTTAGGCAGTAATCAGCTTGGGAACAGAAGCGTCTGAGTCTCAGCCTCTGCATTCCCTTTTTGGCCTTTTATCTCAGCTTGGTCTTGACTGTCCGAGGGCTTTGATTTATTAGTTTCTTAAAAGCAGAGAGAAGAGTGGCAAGAGTTTCTTAATATTTTGCTCATCTATGAATATATTAATTTGATTTGGGGGGTATAGATACATTTTTACCAAAAAATATTGATTTGGGGGTATAGATACATTTTTATATCTATAGATAGATGATAGTAGGTGGTAGTGTTTGGCCCAGCCCTTCGGTCCTAGGCTGATAAAAACATCTTTCTTATAAGGTGGTGGGGATTTCTTTCCAAGAGTAGGCTTCTCATTCTTTGTCACAGGCTTGTCATCGGGACTACCTTCCTCTGATCAGGGCAGGAAGTCCTGTGTTAATTGAGGGAAGCTGTGGTATGACCTATTTCCCAAATTACCTTTTTCCACAAAAAATGCCCTCTGCATTTTCTTTCAGAAAAGCTCTTGATTGATTTTGTTTTATTTAGGATGGATTCAAAGATCCTGACGTTGCCTGGGAATGTGCTAACTGACTCGGGGAGGAGGGATTGATTGCCCAAGAACACATTTGGCAAATGAAAGCTAACACCTTCCCTGAGGGCAGCCACGTCAGCCGGCAGTGCAGCTAGAGTGCAGTTTAAAGCGTGAACAAGCTTGAAGATATGTGCTAAATATCGGGCTTATCGCGGTGGGCTCTGTGTTTGGAGTGTGCTGTACTACAAGAAGGGAGCATTGGTGGTCCCATCTTACTTTGACTTGGAAACAGCTGGATGAGGGAGGAGAACTTGAGGAGTAAGTATATGTTCCCAAAATGGGAAATTATGATTTGCAGTTTATACAGTTGTAAAATGAGTTACTTTGTGCAACCAAAAGGTAAGCCAAACCCAGCACTGTTAGATTAAAAACTATGCATTGCACTTAACAAAAACAAGGCCACAGAACTTGATTTAAATGCTACTAACTAAACATGTGTTTTAAATGCCAGCATTGGAACTCAGGAATTTCTATAGTTTTTAGGCTGAATTATGGCTGATTGAGCCAAGTAAAAGACCTTTATAACTTGAAAAACATCTCTGCAGTATGGGAATTTCAAGAAGCCAGGGTCAAGTTCAGGTTACTTTCTCAGGAACTCTAACACAACCCCAGTGGTAGTGCATTAATTGAGTGACTTCTTTAAACAGGAGGACTGTCTATGCCAGTGTTTTTCCCTTTTTATCTCCCTGCACACTTGAACCTATAGTTAAACTTTCACAGCACACTTAAATAATGTTGATCAAAAATAAAGAGTAAAAAATGAATATACTTACTGTGCTTTGACCTTCTTTTGGAAATAATTTAATTAATGATCTTTAAAAATTTCCCAGCACACCTGAGATCCTCTCATGTCATCACTGATTAAAAATCACTCATCTACATCAACCTTGCATAGCAAAGATTTGGACCTTAGTTTACTCAAGAGTTGAGTCTTAATTTGAACACTTACGAGACTTGTGCTTACCTGTATGACCAAAGGGGCCCAGATGAGAGACCAAAGGGGCCCAGATGGGAAGTTCCGTGGGTTTGGGGAAAGAACCTTCAAGGGGGTTTGAGTTCTTATGTGCTGTGGTCTGGAGCAGCACTGTCTGTAGAAATATAATATGAGCCACATGTCTTGATTTAAAATTTTCTAGTTGCCACATTTTAAAAAGTTAAAAGAAACCGATGAAATCAATTTTAAAGCACATTTCAGTTAACACATTTTAATACATTTTAAAAACATATTTTAGTTAGGCCATTATATCCAAAATATTACCATTTTAATAGGTAATCAATTAAAAACTATAGGATAGTCACCCTTAAAGTTGCCATACATAGGGAATATGGGAAATTGTTGCTAAATGTATTTTTATTAACAAAAGATTCATTACAAAATTTTATTTTATTTTTTTTTTTTTTTCTTTTTTATTAAATAATATAGTTGTAAAATTATTCAGTCATGGGGTACAGTGTACGGGCTTCAGATACAATTAGAGATATTTTCATCAACCTGATTGTGATAGCATTCAAGAGACTTTCTCATTACTTTGTGAGAACAATTTTGATCCGTATTTAGAAGTTTTCTCCTAACCCTAGGCAAATTTATATCTTTCAAGTGTAGGCTACAGCCCACTTATTGCACAAGACAAGAATTTTTAAAGGAAAGGAGGGGTAGCGCATGGTGGCTCATGCCTGCAATCCTAGCACTCTGGGAGGTCAAGGCGGGTGGATTCCTTGAACTTGGAATTCGAGACCAGCCTGAGCCAGATAGATACCCCTTCTCTACTAAAAATAGAAAACATATCCAGGCATTGTGGCAGGTGTGTAAGGTACCAGCTATAGGCACCTTGAGCCCTAGAGTTTGAAGTTGCTGTGAGCTACACATCATGGCACCCTACCCAGGGCAACAGATTAAGACACTGTCTCAAAAATTAATTAATTAATTAATTAAAGGAAAGGTAAAGTTACAGGTTATTGATTGATCAAAGAAAAGAGGAACCCACAATCAAGCCTTCTCTATTTAAACTAAATACTTGGGGAAAAAATATCAAAGGCAAAATCAGGATTATATGAGAATTGGAAATGAGACAGAGACTGTAAGTATTCATCAAACAACAGCTGTAGGTTCTAGAAACAGTCTTCTCTTTGCTCAGAGAATGGTCAGTTCCTTTGCAACCTCTTCAGCCTGAGTATCACTTTAAAATTTTTCAAAAATGCAAGGGCTTGTTTTATCTTCTATCACTTTTTAAAATTTGGGCATCCTATGTGGATAAAGTGAGATTATTTTTCCTGGACAGATAAAAACAGTTTTCAATGGTTATTTTCGTAGGATTATGATAACACCTTAAGTTTGTAAAAATTACTGAACATGCTGGAAACTCCTCAGATTTATTTACATTCCTGAGAGAAAGTAGATATTAGTATTTTTATTTATTTAGCTCTTATCGTAACTTAGAAAGCACTGTTTTCCGAATTATTCATAAAAACACTTTGTAGTAAAATTTTTCCCACATCCATATGCACAAATACAACATGTTGGAAATTGATTCTCACATGCCCCTTAAAGGAGTTACGTTTCCTTCTTCAATTCTAATAGGTTATTTATGGGCCAAACTACTATTCTGTGCAATAAAAAGTATTTGGCACATTAGCAAAGATATTAGCCATGCATTGACTGATTTGACTAATGATCAGTAAAATACAAACTTTTTAAAGTCTGAAATCCGCAGCCATCATACTTGTGACACACATTAGTGAGATAACTGCATGTCATTAAAATGTGCCAACCATGGCCATAGAACAGGAAGAAATAGCTTGGCTCTGCCCTCCTTATCTGTGATTGATTTTCACTTATCAATAATTTCACAAAATTATTTTGTCAGACAATTTATCCTAATGTGGAGTATGAAAAATATGCTCACTGTGCCTACAGAGGAATAAAACCCCAATCTTGGAATCATGTACTGGGTTAACATGCCAAATCATTATACAAGTTTCCACAGAAGTCCAGTATATACAGATAATAGATGATGGAAATTTGTTGCGGCTAAGATAGCATTTCAGAGAGTTATCCCTGTATCTTTCAAAAATTTTATTCTGAGGGCTGGGCGCAGTGGCTCACACCTGTAATCCTAGCACTCTGAGAAGTTGAGGCAGGTGGATTGCCTGAGCTCACAGGTTCGAGACCTGCCTGAGCAAGAGCGAGAACCCTGTCTCTAATAAAATAGCCAGGCATTGTGGAGGACACCTGTAGTCCCAGGTACTTGTGAGGCTGAGGCAAGAGAATCACTTGCGCCCAAGAGTTTGAGGTTCTGTGAGCTATTATGATGCCACAGCACTCTACTGAGGGTGACACAGTGAGATGCTGTCTCAAAAAACAAATATTCTGAAATAACTTTGGACTTAGAGAATAGTTTCACAGTACAGAGTTTCCTGTATATCTTTTACTTAGCTTTTAAAAATGTTAACATCTTATGTGACTATGGTACAATTATCAAAAGTAAGAAATTAATATCAGTACAATATTCTTAACTAAATTATAGAATTTATTCTGATTTCCCCAATTTTTCCACTAAGATCCAGGACCTAAACCTGGATCCCTCATTCCATTTAGCTGTCATGTCTCCTTAGGCTCCTCCAATCTGTGACAGGCTGTCGGCACTTCCTGTTTTTTATGACTATGACGCTTTTTTTTTTTTTTTTTTTTGCAGTTTTTAGCTGGGGCTGGGTTTGAACCCACCACCTCTGGCATATGGGGCTGGCGTCCTACTCTTTTGAGCCACAGGCGCTGCCCCACTATGAAACTTTTTAAGAGTACCAGTCAAGTATTCTGTAAAATGTCCCTCAAGTTGGGTTTGGCTGATGTTTTCTGAGACTGAGGTTTTAATAAGTTAAAGGGAAGAATAAATACCCTCTGCCCTCCTTATGGTATTTAGTGCTCTTTTTATCCCTTCATATCAGGGGTACATGATATCACCATGACTGATGTTAATTTTAATCACTTGGTTTGTCTGCCAGATCTCTCAGCTGGAAAGTTACTATTTTTCCCTTTCATACGGTATTCATTAGAAAGCGATTGACGTTAGAGGCGTAACACTATTCTTGAGTGATCTAGAAAACCTAGAATCATCTAGCTTTGAGATAAACTAATTGTTCAGTGGTGCCATCTTGTGGTTTACTGATTATGTGGAATCTATTTTGTGATCTTAGCTGAAGGCCACCTTGTCATAAACACGTTGTCTCCCTAAACAAGATGCTGATCTAGGACCTGAAAACCCAGATTTGGGGATGTGCCTTTTTTCAGTTACAATACAGGTTTTATGACAAATTAAGTTAAAATACCATTTGTTTTAAACACACATAGAGAATGCTAAGAAAGGAATTTGGTTTTGATACTAGATTGAGTGTTAAATAATCTCACAATTGCCATTGCCCTTAGTGAATAGTATATTTTTTACAATCGCAAGGAAAGCCTTAAATTCTATAAAAAATGTGGACTCTTTGCTCTGTTTTCCCTACCAGTAATATCTGTAATACAGGAGCCACTGGTTACATGAGATTAAAATGCTTTCTTTCTTTCTTTTCCTTTTTTTTTTTAAGAGACAGTCTCACTTTGTCACCCTCAGTAGAGGGCTGTGGTGTCACAGCTCATTGCAACCTCCAGCTCTTGGACTTAGGTGATCCTCTTGCCTCAGCCTCCCGAGTAGCTGGGACTACAGGCGCCCGCCACAGCAGCCGGCTATTTTTTATTGCAGTTTGGCCGGGGCCAGGTTTGAACCCACTATCCTCGGTATATGGGTCCGGCGCCCTACTCACTGAGCCACAGGTGCTGCCCAAAATGCCTTCTTAAATAGAGTTTGAGCTAATTAACATATTATACCACCTCATATGCTTATTTTTTTGTTTGTTTTTTGGTGAGAACACTTAATATCTACTATCTTAGCAATTTCTAAGTATACAATCGATCATGTGCAATAGATCTCTTGAACTTGAATTATTTTTGTTTAAAAGACACAAATTGTATGTCCTTTGACCAACATCCTCAATCCCCTGGACTCCACTAATGCCAACCTCTGGTCATCACCTTACTACTATCTGTTTCTGTGAGTTTGAATTTTTAGATACCACTTCTAAGTGAGATCATCTGGTATTTGTCTTTTCACATGGCTTATTTCACTCAACATAATGTCCTCCAAGCTCATCCATGTTGTCACAAATGACAGGGTTTCCTTTTTTAAAAAAATAATTTTCAAGCATCCCAGAGCTAGAAGGAAATTCTCCTGGCTCTTATTTGCACCATAAGAAAAGAAACTTCTGCTTAAATCTTTTGTATAAGTGTGGTGCCTGTGGCTCAAAGTAGGGCGCCAGCCCCATATGCTGGAGATGGTGGGATCAAACCCAGCCCCAGCCAAAAAAAAAAAAAAAAAATACTGCAAGAAACAAAATCTTTTGTATAAGTTCACAGGCTCTCTCATATTTGAGGAACAATAAATGATACGTAGTAACGATGGCTAGGCTCAAGCCTATTGACATTTGGAATCAAGAAGTTTAACATCATTGCTTCAGGCTACTCTTTTGTCATCAAAATCATTCCACTTAATCAAGTTTAGTCATTAATAGGTAAAGCTCAGATATTATGATTTTGGAGACAACAGAAGGTCAACTACTCAAAAAAGTCCCCTGCACCCAACAACCACTACAAAGTATAAAAATCATTCATGACATCTTGTCCTCCGTTTTGTTAAGACAATGAAACTCCCTGATCATTCCACAGGAATGAATATGCCATTAACATTTTAGCATGAGCTGGAGTATCAGATGAGGTAAGTGCAACAATGGCAATGAACAGGTAAGTGTTGACAAAACAAGAAGGTGGAAGAAGAAAAGGGCTGGCATCTGAGGAATTCCAAGAGATGTCAGTTTCTCAGCCATAATGAAGGCAGCAGGTGCCTGGGACAGGGAGGAGAGAAACAGTGAGTGAGCAGGTCATTTCAAAAAGTGAAAGGAGTTAAAAAAAAATAAGAGGGAGAAGGATGAAAGGTTGGAAAGGTAAACTGTTCCAAGTCACAGTTTTATTGGAAGAATTTACAGTTTTCAAGATGTATACACATGAAACAACTAGAGAATGAACCCATATGAAAAGACTAGGTATTAACATAAATTTCTGGATCCCAAATATGGTCCGTTTATGCTACCATGTGAAGGACTTAAATAAGGTTCTAAATTCTTTTCTGATGAATTTATAGTCTCACAACTAACACTATTTGCAGGGCTTGTATTTCTAAGATATATTAATTAAGATGAATGTGTATTCTATTTGCAAGAGAGGAACACATACACCTTATTTAATGTGTTGATTTCAACTTGGCAAGGATCTGTGCTCTTAATTAATTAATTTAGGTAATTAAATAAACAGAACTATATAGTCTGCTTAACCAAGGAAAAATAGTTCATTACTGTGCTATTGCTCTTCAATGGATCCGAGATGAACAAATATTAATAGCATTTTAAATCTGTCCTATGAACAGAAAATGTTACATTTCCCTAAATTTAAAATCCTGGTCACATATAAAACTTTGTTAAAAGGTGTTCGTATCTGCTTTAAACGAATACCAATGCAGGAAAATCTTGATATACATAGAAAAACAGATGAAGGGACAGTGATCCCCATAGCTCAGTGGGTAAGGTGCCGGCAACATACACCGAGGCTGCTGGGTTCGAACCCAGCCTGGGCCAGCTAAAACAACAATGACAACTGCAACAACAACAACAACAACAACAAAAACTAGCCAGGCATTGTGGCGGGTGCCTGTAGTCCCAGCTACTTGGGAGGCTGAAGCATGAGAATCTCTTTAAGCCCAACAGTTTGAAGTTGCTGTGAGCTCTGATGCCACAGCACTCTATGGAGGGCAACATAGTGAGACTCTGTCTCAAAGAAAAAAAAAAAACAAAACAATTTCCTAATTTACAAAAGGATTTGTACTCATAGTCATTCAACACCAAACTCCCCAAACTTATACCTCAAAAGTAACAAAGTAAGTTTAATGTAGGCACTAGGAATACAGAATCAAATATAGGTTATCCAATGGTCACAGAGGAATGTCATAAGTTGTCAGTGTCCTGGTTACCTGAGACTCAGCCTTGCTGATGTCTAAGTGACCAACCAGTCTACCATAGTCCTTAGCCTATGATTTCTTTTGGTGCACAGCATCACAAGATTTCTGCTTCTCTTTGATAGGTCTCTGTACAGGCTTATAGGCCTGCTCAAATAGATGTAAATAATTCTTCTAGTTACTCACTATGATTTCTCTTAGCATATCTAGGAGACAGACCAAGATGTGTGAAGTGACATGAGGGAGAAGAGCAGTGGCTGGGCAGGAACAGGTGATGGCCTTGGTGGGGCCCAATCTTCTCAAATCAGAACCACATTGATAATGTGTAGCAAGGTACACGGGAAGATTTATTAAATACAGGAAATAATGATAGAAAAATACATTAAGGCAATAAAACCTAGTTGTCAGTCACATGACCATATCCAGGATTTAGTTGCTCCATCAGTACAATCAGGTGATACAGAAAAGTTCTTTAAGTCTGGATACATACAAATATAATTTTTTATCTAGATACCAAAATATAAAACATAATTCCTAGTACATAAGACCCTTTTAATACTTGCCAGTTGAGTGAATGAGGAATAGAGTAACTTGGAAGGCTTCAAGAAGAGATAGACTGTCAACTGGACCATGAAGACCGCATGGCATTTCAACAGAAGTAGGGGGTGGGACATATAAGCAAAAGTTATGAGGTAATGCTGAGTAGGAAGGCATAACCACCAGATAAGAAAAGGAAAAAGGAGGAGTGGCCATAGAGAGAAGACAGATGAAAAGGGGAAAATGCAAGAATGCACCTCTTTTTGTCACACCAGAAGTTTCAGTGGAAACTCTTTTAAATGACATCTTGCTTAGGACAGAAGTCATCATTGAGAAATGAGCCATTAGTAGTTTAGCACGTCATGACTGGCTTTTGTTAGTTAATGGTCTAATGCAAAGCTCAGTGTTGTTAAGGCACTGAAAAACCAGCATTGAATTGCAGTAATGATCAATTTCTTGGGGATTACACATTTTCAACCATAACAAATGATTTAAAATAGCAGTTGTGACAGCTGTGTTGGGAAAATCCATCATTCTGTAGCAGTTAATTACCATGTTTTTCCCCAGAAAGAATACAGGACAGTCTTTGATGGCTTTGTAATTTTGATTAGGCTAATTTTTTTTTTTTTAAATGGGGCAGCAAATGAAATTTTTTAGAAATACTAAAAACACTTAGTAGTTCCTGCACAGTCCTACCAGTTATTTGCTTTGCTTTCTGTTGGCAAATCTTAACCACATAATCCCTAGGGCCTTCTTTCTTTATTCTCAATTGGTTTTGTGGTGGTAGAAGGCCATGAGGCACTTACTACACTCACCTCCATTCTGTAACCTCATTTTTCATTCACACAGTTTTGTCCTTCTAGTCATTTGTTTGGGTTCCAGCTTTCTTGTAACAAACAAATGAAGTTCAAGGCCACCAAGAGTGCAGCCGTAAACAGCATCTGGGAGTACATGGTACATGTGCTGTGGAGGGATGAGACAATATGGCTAACAGAATGGCTTTTTTCAGCATCAGGTCTATGCAGAAAAACAGACATGGGGCTGGCGAGGACTTTGAAAGGTTAACACAGCCATATCTATGCCCCCAATCAGGGCCTTTCCTTATCACTGCTTGAGATGAGAAGTAACCGTAGTTTGGTTCTTATTTGGAGGTCTTTCCGTTTAGTTTCCCTTCTTAGCCTTCATCACCGCAGACAAGCTCAGCAAGTCCAAAGGAACAGAGGGCTCAGAGCAGTCAGGGTTTGGAGGTGTGGCTGAGATTAGAGAGGACCTAGCACAAACTGGTAGTAGTGGTGGAGGCATAGGGTTGGGGACCTATGAGGGAACATGTCATTCACCCTCTACCTCATACTTTATCAATCAGGAAGATTTACTTATTTCTAACAATTGCCAAAGGAGGGTCTGGAGCCTATCTAGGGAGCTCCTCAATCAATTTTACAGACTTCAACTTTAGGTTTGTTTTCAGAAACTTGAAGGAACCCATAGATGTGCAGATGTTTGATGGATGCTATTTGGTAATTGACAAGATCGTGAATAATCACAATTATTTTTAACTTCCGTAAAGCCTAGTATATACTGCTATGCCACAGACTGTGCTCATTACATTAAATTGAGGGGCAGTCATTTAACTGTCGAAGGGCTCTAAAAAGAGTCTCTGATCTGGTATTTGTGTGAGTACCCCATCATCACAAAGGTTTTGGTACAGCCCACTGAATCAAAGTTGGAAAATTCTTCATAGGTGAGACTTTCCCCTTTTGAAGAAAACTCAGAATAGGCAGGAGTATGTAGATATTTCTTGCTTTGAGCAGATGACGCCCTAAGTTGAATAAATTCTATCTTAACCCTGACATCTTAGGATCAAAGGCTTCTACATTCAAGTTGCTATAACTTTCAGGCCAAACGCTGCAAGTTAAGGGAGAAGGGGAAGAGGAGGAGCACCTCTTCCTTCAAAAATAGTAACAAAAAGATTATTGCTAGACTATAAATATTGGTAATGAAACGGTTGTCACTTTTAGACCACTGTAAAAAGGTGTCATACCTTCACATTTATTGTGAGGTTAAACTTACATTCAAGTTTTTTAGCAACATAAATGAATCTGACACGATTGGATGGCATTTTATATTCCTGAGGCCTCATACATTCCTTTTATCTAATTAATCTATTTACCTATTCATCTCTCCTAGTAGAATGGCAGCTCCCTAATGGTCAAATTCCTCTCTGTATATCTTTAGGTTCTAGCAGAGTGTCTGGCTATACAATGTGTACAATGTATACATTGTGGGCACTCAGCAAATGTGTGTTGAACTGAACCAAGTCAACCATAACAGGGAGCTTTAAGTAGGGGAAGAGATGCATGGGCAGAGGTGTGTGTGCATATGAGTGATGAGGAGTGGGCACAAAGATAACTTTTATATCAAATCATGTGGGAGGAGAGTTAAAAGGAGCTCAAAAGCCCAGTGTGCTTGATGATACACTGGAGTATCCAACTAGAGCTGTGAAATGCACTGTACTGTGTGGCAAAGTACTCCAGGAATTCAAAGGCCATTATTTGTACATAGGTAAATTTCTTTTCCTTGACCCTATAATCATCTTTGTGGTTCAACTGCAAGGCCACTCAAAGTTCTTCACAACTCTCTTCAGTCAGAGAGCCTCAAGGGAAAAGTTGGCCAAAGTCAGAGGGTAAAAGCTCATAAAAGTAATAAAAGGACCAAGGCTGTTGCCAAATTAGCACACGTTTGGTTTGTCAGGTAACATTACCTAATGTTTCTCCATGTTTTCCCTAACCTATAGCTACTACTATGGAATCTCCTTCACCACATATCTGCAGTTTATGCCCATTGAAATTATCTCATCTACAGGGGCATGAGATAGTAAGAGTTCCAAGTTCATTACCTCTTTTTTTTTTCTTTTCTTTTTTTTTTGTTAGTAAACCCCTAAATTACTCAAAACGTAGATGCAGTGAAAGGATTACTACTGAAACAGATTTTGTAGCTGAAAAACTACGGAGCCACCAGCATAATCCAAGAGAATAATGTTTTTCCCTTCTCGAGAAATCTGGGACAGTCACGGTCATGCTTATTAGAACTGTGAAAGGAGTCGGAAGAAGGCCTTCGCGGTTTCAGTGGCTTTGTAGCTTTAGAAACTGCCCTGTAATTTGAGGCAGTTATGTGTGCTTATCCAGCAGCTTCAACTGAGTTTTATTACCCTTGTTATTACTCCTGCAGGGAAAAATAGGTCAAAATATGTAGTAACATCATTTGCAAATGGAGCTGCTCTCTACTGCGATGCAGCACTCAAATGGCAAATTGCACAAAATGGACAATAAAGTTCAATGTTCTTGGCTGCAGGACATATACAACATTTGCTGGAAATAAATGAATAGCTACTAGTAGGCAACTAAGGGAAGATCTCAATATACTGCTATGTGGCAAGCCAAATCTATAGGGGACAAAAGCCCAAAGTCATTGAAGTTCACTGTTACAAATGGGTGACATCATAAAACCTTCAATGCTAGTCACTAATTCAGATTTAAAGTTACAAGCTATAACTTCACATGCTGAAGAAACCACATGGGAACTCCAGGAGATTCAAGCCCACAGTATCTCAAATCCTCTTTCAACTAGCTTTATTTATCAAAATATAGGGAAATCATGATTAAGCCAGCAATGACTATTTACTTCTCTGTGTACAAAGCCTCCCCACAATGATATTCTTGTTTTTTCTCAAGGACCATACTCTACAAAACCAAAAGGAAACTCAACCACCAGAAGCCAGACATTTTATATCCAGATATGTCTTTCCTCTTAGTTACAATTTCCATCCACTGTCAATGATTGCATTCTTCTTTCCTTTAAGGTTTGTATGGGTTTAAACACAGGGTAGTGGGTGAAGGCATGAGCAAGGGCAAAGAGACAAACCCTCTATACTCAAACAAGTTTCAGCACGCAACAGATAATGCTTCACTGCAGTGTCACAATGTTTTAACACAGATTGCTTTCTTTATGCAATGCATGAATCAGTTAACACTCATGCAAAATGCATTCCATCTGCTCAGACAGATGCAAGCTGCAGTGCTTCCAATTCTATCAAATGGCACAACTAGTTGAAAGAAAAGCACTGAGACAGATGGGCGATGAGTGAGGAAAGGGGGTCAACCAAAAGAAGCAACTTTGTCTTCAAATCTACCTAATCAAAACGGGGCATTTTTAACTTTCCCAGATACCACACAGGATATAGCCCTCAGTATAAAGCTAAAGCAGAGAGGGTGTCGATGCCTTTAAAAACAAAGTCTTTATAAACAAAATTGACTTCACAACCCATAGCAACTATTAGCAGTTCTTTTTTTCTTTCTTTTCTTTTTTTTTTTTTTTTTGTAGAGACAGAGTCTCACTCTATCGCCCTCGGTAGAGTGCCTTGGCGTCACACAGCTCACAGCAACCTCAAACTCTTGGGCTTAAGCGATTCTCCTGCCTCAGCCTCCTGAGCAGCTGGGACTACAGGCGCCCGCCACAACGCCCGGCTATTTTTCTGTTTTGCAGTTTGGCTGAGGCTGGGTTTGAACCCACTACCTTCGGTATATGGGGCCCATGTCCTACTCATGAGCCACAGGCACCGCCCTGATTAGCAGTTCTGAAAGGCACTTCAGAAGCACCTAAACTTGACTGAGATTGCTGCAAAGATGAAGGGAAAGGGCAAGGAGGAAGGAAAATCAGAAGGACTGGAATAGCAGGGAAAAGGAGAGAAGCAGGGAATAGAAAAAAAGATTCAGCAAGGAGGTCAAGAGAAGAATAAAGATGTCTTCCATTGAAGACAGGCCAAGAAAGACCGACAGCGCTCAGGGTCAGTTGATGCTCTTAGGCATAGGTGTAAAAAAAGTAAGGGACATTTCCCATCAATACCAATTTGGTAATTTACCACTAACTCCCAGGAGCTGCCAGCCTCAAAAAGTTTAAGACTCTTCATTTGAGCCTGTAAATTTATTAAAGCTACTTCTCCATGTAGTCTATAACCTTGAACTGACCTCTGTGGGTGATCCTCCATGCCCCAGATGCTCCTTCCCTTAATATTCCACACTGTTGCCCCATTCCTTCAGCATCCTGCTCTGGTCATTTCAAAGCCAAAGCACCAGCTAACCTTCCCTTACTGATGTATTGCAAAAGTCTTGTTTAGCGATCACTTTTCTCACCCAGATACTACATGGGCATTTTGACTGGTGCTACCTGATTTTAATTTTTTTAATTTATGAACTTTTTTTTAATTTAATGCTTTCTTCGGTTGAGTGATTTTACTTCTAAGGAATTCCTAAGACTATGGGAATTTCAGCACATTTTGGCTACTATATAGTGCTGGATTTGCCCATGACAGGCTGTTTACCTCAAGTCTGCAGAAATGAAATCTGAAGAGTGTGAAATCAACTGAAAGGCTCAAAGTTAAACCCCTTGGTATATCCCTCACAGTTGTGTGGCAGACAGTGATGGGTGTGGGGAAAGGATGATGGGATATAGCCACCCAGAGAAAGCCAAGCTGAAAACTGCAATTTGATTAAAGAAGAATGGTCCCGGTGCACAGGCAGATAGAAACCAAGTACAGTAACTTCTTAGTTAAGACTCGCCAAACAGAAAAATCGCTGAGGTAGGCAAGTCAAATCTAGCATAGCAATATGGAAGATTAAGACAATCATCTAGAGATGAAAACACATTTATATCAATTTTTTGGTTGTTTCTATAAAATATGTGTGTATGTGTGTATGCACACATATAGGAGGAGTATGTGGGCAGCAATGACAATTCCCAGATTTGGAAGAAAGGAAGGAAAAATATCTAAAGAATCTCAGGAGCATGTAGAAACCAACTTTGCATCGTTCACAATTTTGAATTTTTTCTTTCCTTCTTCAAATAGTTTTGCCATTTTTCCTGCTGAATTCTCTACCACTTATTTTCCAAATTCATTGATCTCCTCTGCCCAAGGGCAAAGAGTCAGTAGCAGAGCCAAGCCCAAGCCCAGGACTCTCTTCCCATTCTGATACTCTTTTTACCCTTTCACGCTACCTCCATATTAAAAAGTATTTATTACCTATATAAGTAATACCTATATGCTAGACAACCAGGAAGACATTGGAAACACCTACAGGTTTTATTTTCAAGGAACTTTTAATATAGTAAGAAAAATACACAAACCATTGTAAGAAACAATTTAATAATTTTCATAATAAGGGTACAAATGAAACGTTATGAGCTCTTTGAAAGTGTTAGAATGATATTTAAGATTTTCTTACTGAAAATATTTCACAAATCCAGATAAACATTCTCCCTAGTGAGATTCTAGTAAGAATCTTCCTATTAGTGAGATTTTAGTATACTTGACTACTTTCAGATCCTCAGTATGTATTTTAATTCACACGTAACACCTACATTTCATTAGGTCACAGGGTTCATATGGTCTCGTGTTGATTCCAATACCATATATTACTGCCCTAAATCATAAGCTTTAGGATGAACCTATGATTGAATCCTGTGGAAAAATTGTTAATATTTGGAAGATATAAGGAAAATAACTAGTATAACAAACTGATTGAATTTTTTATGTTTTAATTTCTCCCAAAATGGGAAAAAAAAAGCTTCACCTATCTATAAATATCTCTTGTGAATTAAGACACAGGTATAAATGCACTGTCTAAATAACATTTTAACCAAATGTTTCTTTGACAATGCTGGGACTTATTAAATTATAGAAATTCATATGATGAGATTTATTTTTAGGTCAGGCTTGTATTAACCAAAGATCAGGGCCTGATTCTTAGTATGGAATTAGGCATAAATTTAGGTGGCCTATCTATAATCTTAGCAAGTTCACACCAGCTAATCAGTGGACTTTTTCAAAACCATGTTTCTCCACTTGGCTTAGGGAACCCAGTATAGAGTCCAGAGAAGACATTTCCTCTGGGCAAGAGAGTATCTTTAATATGAGCTTTGAGACTTTGTTTCTTTGAAAATATTAAATAATTCTATTATTCTTCATTTATTTAGCAGTATTATCAGGAAAGTCAATCTGCATTAACTAAAAATCTTAATTAAAGAAACTTCAATACATTGATCCCTGGTTGCTAATAGAGAACCTTGGAGAATCTACTTTAACGTCTGGGGAAGAATGATTTTCAATTAACTCATCAAGACTATACCCACGTATAATGTTCCTATTTTCTGCCACAATCAATCCAAAAAAATTAATCGAATAACTATTTCCAAAGCACCATTGTGTTAGGAAGTGCGTGACAGAAAATCGAGTGTTGCTAAAGGAATTGAAAAAATTTTTATCTTAAATAAATTAAATAATCTTTTTTATAATTTTGTCTTGTTTATTATTAAATCTTTTGCTTAACAACACTTATTCTCAAAGCAGTCAAGTATTTCTGAATTATTATGCTACTGGGTTACTATTATTTGATATGAATAGAAGGTCCAAAATACTATTTTCCTCTTTAACTGAAAGTCTTAGATTAATGTCTGATAAAATAAATTTATTAACTTTACATTAAAATATTCATTTGTCTATAAATTATTTAGATATGCCTATGCTCAATTTCTAAACACATAAGGATTTTTTATTACCATTTTATTGTTGCTTTCTTAATTGTATTGAATTTTGGTCAGAGGGTATGTTGTGTAGAATATGGATTCTTTGGTATTTAAGATTTTCACCATAGTCAAGCAAACAATCAATTTTCTAAAATGTCCCTGATGGGATAGAAAAGAATGTTTATTCAGTAATTGTTTATTGAACAATCTTACATATTTCTAATGCACCAAGCTTGCTAATTCTCTAATTCTGTTATTGTTACGGTTTTTTTTTTTTTTTTTTTTTTTGGCGCAAACTGGGTCTATCAAATTCTGAAACAAACGTCAAAGAATCCATTTTGATTGGGTATGTAGCTATATCTCTTTGCAATTCTACCAATTTAGCTTCAGTTATTTTAGGGTATATTTCAGGTACCTTTGTATAGAAGTTTTCACATTTTAATATTTGAACAATAGATTTTTATTTTCATCTCAGCAATAAACCTCTTTAATCACAAAAAAAAATCAATTTGGGCTAAGAAAAATTATCCATTTGAGAATTTATAACAAAGATCAAAATCTACCCATGAAAGAACTCTGGTAACTTTTATAATGTTTGGCTTTGTTTTGTTTTATGTACCTAACTTACATTTTTTGAGAGGTATGCCACATAGAGTACTCCTGAGGCTAAGCAGTATATCTTGGACTCAACTGTGAAAACAAAATAACTAACTGAACTGGTTTTCCCTGAATTGACCAACAAATAGCTGTCTTGGCAGAATCTAAATGAGGAAAAAATTACCTCGCCATAGCAATGCCTATGAGGCTATGAGACCAGTATATTTTCCCTAAATAAGTTTTTGGCAGATAGAGATTTAGATCTAGAGGCCTGCAAGGGAAGGTGGCAAAGACAGATGTTTTATTTTCTTTCTTTACCCAATTTTATTTATTAATACACAAAAATCCACTGTCTTTCAGGCCAGAAGTACATAATTACATAAATAGCAGCTCAGGAGCCCTCACCACTCGTGTGGGTTTAAATGTTTGTTGCACCCCTTGACAGCTGCTGAAACACACTGAGGGGTTTTTACTTCATTAAGACAGTAACAGAAAAGAAAAAGAAAGGTCCAACTATCACTCTAAGCCCACATCTGAGATTTCTAAAATACGCTGGCTCAAACGGTCTTCACTGGTGCTATGGTCATGAGTCACTGTCAGTGTGGTAATTTACAGGTTGCTCTTATTTATCATACATTATACTTTTATTCCATTGTGAAGAATGAGAAATCAGAAAATGCATATACCTCCATGGGCAATATTTGAAAGAATGTGAGCTTGGATTCCTCCTTGAGGGCAGCTTTGTCCCTGGCAAAATGAAGTTATCCGACCACTACTTCTTTTCCCACTGTCCCCAACCCACCACCCCAGGTCAGGGCTTAGGAGAGAGTGAGATTGTTTTATAATTGTCTTGCTGGAGTAGAAACCCTGCAAGGTGTTTTAGCAGCCACTAAGGCGTGTAGCAAACATTTAGATGCAGGAGATAGTCACAGTTTAAAACTATAATCACAGGCAATATTGAAAGGGAAAAATGTCTCCCGAGAGGAGCCTGAATGGGAACATAGAGAACTGCGTGCAAGGACAGAGATGTAGATCCCTACACTTTTAGGTGATGATAGGAGTACTGATGGACTAAACAGCTCTAAAGTGCCTTCCTGTCCAAATTGTTGTCAGCCCAATCGGGGATGCAAGGAGGAAAGAAGAAAAGAGAAGAGTGGAAAGAGAAGAAAATGACTCATTCTCCTTGTGTTAAGTGAAAAAATAGGGTGGGGCTGTGGGTTTTAATTAATTTACCTAAATTTAATTAAACAGGGGTTTTAATTAACATCAGGAGAATGGACAAAGTGCAAAGCCAGAAAATTTATCTGACATATCCCTTTCATCTGAAATCTGTGAGGTCTACTTGGTGTGTCAGCAAAATTCAGATTTAGTTACAGTTGATACAGTTTTATTCAGTTTTAAGGATAGAGTTTTATTCTCTCAAATTAACTTGGACCTAAGTCTTTTTCTTTTTTTAATTGTGATAGTCACTTTATAGTGGTGATGTGGAACTGAACCCACAACATTTCCAAGGCACTTTCAAATGTATTTCTCACACAAATATGGCAAAATTCAAACCATTTTTGACTGTAGGAGGTTTGTATACAGGTGATCATTGTAGCATTCTTTGAACATTTCAGCATATTTGAAACTATCTTTAAGAACTAATTCTCGCCTTACAGAAAGTCAAATGAAAACTAGATTTTTTACCCTGACAAGTTTAGCCACAAAATTAAATCAATACAATTATTCAAGTATTGAGAATATCCGTATGTGTACGTGTGTGTGTGTTTCACTTAAGATGTATATATTCATTTAACTTGGGACGATTTAATTCATCTTTGCTACTAGTTAAAACAAATGGCAATTTTCTGGAAAGAGCTGATTTCCTACTTTATTTGATGTAGTTGACGGTTTAAAAGTTTTTCTGCTAATATTTTATATCTTTTAATCATAAAAGATTTAGACATTTCTGGCTCATGTGATATGGAAATATTTGACTAACAAATTGAGTTAATTTGCAGAACTGCCAAATTATAACTGGGCAGCAACCCATATGTGTCTCAAGGTCTTCTCTATGTTTACAAGGCAACTAGATGTACTAACAAGTACCAGCACGCTAAATATTTGTGTTTTGTTTGTGTCTCATTTAGATTTTTTATACTGAGCAGCCCTGAGAACTGTGAAATTCTTTCTACAAAAATTTATAACTATGCACTCTGCCTTTCAGTTGTATAAATTAAACTCAGCATCACTGAAGTATATATTCTAAATAAAATCACAGTAATAGGGAAAAAAGGCTTCCAAATCCAATTTCTAAGTTCCCATCCACATTACAATTTTATATGACTATTCATGCTATTGAATGACTTTGGATATGGGAAAGCTTGGGAGATTGTCCTTTTGCAAAAAGTGAGTTAAACAAATCCTTCTTAATGGGTTGATGACCAAATTGACTCCAACAGCAAAAGCCTTTGAGAACTGATTTGGCATAAGCCCTGCTTACAGAATTTTCATAAATTACTACATAAGATGGTTAAAAAAAAAAATGACAGTCTGAGAAATGTCAGGGTAAGATGTGGAAATCTCCTACATAGAATTCTGAGATTGCCAGGCAAGGCCCTCTCCTTTATCTGAAAAAGTATAAAAACTGTAGACTTTCCTGAAGAAACTCTACTTAAGCCAATTTGGGCATTATTACCTATGAAAGAGAAGAATGTTCTGACATAGAATAACAGAAATGATTGAAAAGAAGGCAAATAAATCTTTCCAGGAAAGTTTGATTTTAAGTTGAGAGAAGAGAAGGTTCAAAGGCAACTGGAAAGATTGTGTTCGAATATACAGGACATGGTTGCTGCTGTGACTACAACAAACTGATAAAAAGGAAATAGCCTTTAATTAAAGTAGGAAAGGTTTTGAGTAAAGATCAGCATCAATTCCTTGACAATTAAGATGATAACACATGGGAATGGGTAACTTTCTTTTCTCAGAGACTAAAAAATCCTATGTGTCTGTGTGTGTGTATAACTATTTAACCTCAAAGTTTGAAGTTTGGCTAGTCTAAATAAAGGACATTGGAACAAAACTCTCTATTCCCCTGTAGTAGCAGTATTCAATAATAAGACTGCCTTCTTACCTTTTGCAACTTCAGCATCCTTAAAGTCATCCGTAGTGTCTTCATAGCGACTTACTTTCTTGCCCGTTGGAAAATGCAATCAATGTGGTACAAAAGCCTGAGCTGAAGTTTCATAAAAATTATATACCATTCCATCCCATAGCTTAACTATTACTCCTTGTCCATCGTTTATACAATACTGGTTTTTGCTTTTCCCAAACCTATCCTGGAGGACAAATGGAATATATAACCTTATTTGCTACTTTCTATTTTTTTAATAAGATCTTTTTTTTTTTTTAACAGAGTTTCACTATATTGCCCTCAGTAGAGTGCCATGGCACCACAGCTCACAGCAACCTGAAAATCTTGGGCTTAAGCGATTCTTTTGCCTCAGCCTCTCACTACAGGTGCCCGTCACAATGCTCAGCAAAATAAGTAAGATCTTAATTCTCAATCAAGCTACTCCCCATATGGAAGATTTAAGAACAGTTAAAAGTATGAATTTGCTAAGCACTAGGCAGGGCCTCCCTGCTACAAACGCATTGCCCACTCGAAACAATTTAATCAACTGGCTGAGAAGCATTACAGGTCCCATCACCCTGGTTTTAACATCTGCCACTAATTGCATCCATAGCAAATACTGATTTAGGAAAGTTAAAGTCACAAACACACCCATTTCAAAACCAACTCCCTCTCCCCTATATAGTTTGTTTGCACAGCAAACGATCCATATCACAGTACCAAAATATAATCTGTCACTCATTGCTATTCTTTGAAACAAATCTCTGGATAATCTCAGCCAAAGGAAAATCATGTGGAAGAAAGAACCTCAGAGACCTGGAAATATATTTCTTCATTTTGGAGATGGGTGATGACTTATGACTTTCCTGTTATTCTTGTTTTTCAAAATATCTTGTGATTAGGTTTTATTTGTGTAAGGTGAATTACCCGGCTGGCTTTTCTTTTCCTGTTTGAAATTTTAGTGGCTAAGCAGTAAGACATTCTTCTTGAATTTAATAGAATGCAGCCAATGATGACATTTATATATTACCTTTTTCAACACAAGCTCTTGGGTAATCTATTTTTCACATTTAAGGTAGAGAATAATGATTTATTGTAATGAAGACCCAAGTATATTTTCAAAGTTAGAAACCATTCACTTTTGCCTCCTTGATGATAAATTCTTTCAATAACTATTTTACAATAAGTGAACACAATTTGCATCTTATCACTGTCACATTTTGTGTGAAGCTCAAATACCCAAAAGAACCTCATGGCAAGCACAATTAATAATATCCTTTGATAATTTGATGACAATAAGTTAAATAAACCTTTTATTTATATTTATGGTCAATTGATTTTTGACAGGAATGTCAAGACAATTCAATGGAGAAGGATTGATTCTTTCAACAAATGGTGCTGGAACAACCTGCAGAAAAACAAAGTTGTTCCTCTCCCTCTTACCATATACAGAAATTAACTCAATATGGATCGGCTGCCTAACTATAAGAGCTAAAACCATGAAACTCATAAAATAAAATACAGGAGTAAATCTTTGTGACAATGGATTAGGTCATTTTTTAAATTTTAGATTAATATGAGAGTACATATGATTAGGTTACATTGTTGTCATCTGTAAGGTCAAATCTGAGTTGTAGTTGTGGCCTTCACTCAGGAAGTGTACCATATACCCTTGCATTGTGCCCCTTGGGTGGGAACTTGCTGAACCCCTTCCCCTTAGATATGACACCCAAAGTCCAAGAATCCAAAGAAAATAGAAACTGGACTTCATTAAAAATAAAGTGAAAAGACAGCCCATAGAATTTTAAATCATATATCTTATCAAGAACTTGTACAGACTGGCAACACATTTGAGTAGATGGTTATCTAAGGCAGACACTCGAGTGGTCAACAAGCACAGAAGATGCTGAATGTCATTAGTTATTAGGTAAACGCGAACCAAAACCACAATAATGGGAGGCTGAGGTGGGAGGATAGCTTGAGCCCAGGATTTCCAGACCAGCCTGGGCAATAAAGAGAGAGACCCTATCTCAAAAAAACAAACAACAAGAACAACAACAAAAATCACAATGAGATACCGCTCCATAGGCACTAAGAGGCTTGTAATAATTTTTCTTTTTGAATGGGGAAGAGTGTCGGTGAGGGTAGGGAGAAATCCGTAACTTCATGCACTGTTGTGGAGAATGTAAAATGGTGCAGTCATGGTGGAAAACAGTCTTGCAGTTTCCCAAAAATCCACACACAGGGTTACTACATGACCCAGCAATTCTATTCCATCCAATAGGATTGAAAACATACGTCTCCCCAAAAAAATGTGTATGAATGGTCACATCAGCATTATTAATAATAGCCAAAAAACTGAAACACCCCAGATTTCCATCAAAATCGGTGAATACATAAGCAAAATGTGGTGTACCCACAACGAAATATTATTTAGCTATAAGAAGAGATAATGTCCTAATTCATACTACAGCATGAACTCTGAAAACAGTTATGTTAAGTGAAAGCGGTCAGTCACAACTGTCACTTGTCCCTTTATGTATCAATCCTCAGTATCCTTCAAACCCCAGCTGAAGATTTAATCCCTCTGGAAAGATTTTGCTGATATCTAGACACCATTCACTTATACTCCTTGTGCTACTACCATATAATTATGTTACTGTCTCTAAGCTTCAATTTCCTCAATTGTATGTTGCATATGATTTATGGGCTTGTTATGAGGAATAAAAGAGATAAAACAGGTAACACATTTAATACAATGCCCAATACACAGTAATCATGCATAATAAGCACAATTATTTATAGTATCATTATATCATGGAACTTTTTGTACTGTTATATACATACTTTCAGTTGACCTGTTTCTACACTAATAGAACATGAACTTCTTTGGCTTGGAGGCTGTGTCCTTATCCAGCCCTGTATGACCAGGGATAGGCACACTGCCTGGCATACAGCAGGCTACTTGCTCTATAGCTACTGAGTGACTGAAACTGGAAGGAAAGTCTCACTATTCTTATGATGTTAATTCTAACGTTTTATCCTTAATGACAAATAAATTAAATTGTATGTAAAAAAAGAAAGCAGACATGAAAGGTCACATATTGTATGATCCCATTTCTGTGACGTGTCTAGAATAGGAAAATCTGTGGAGATGAGTAGTTGCCAGTAGCTGGGGGAAAGGACTTGAAGGATGACCACTAATGAGCACAGGGTATCTTTTTCTGGTGATTAAAATGTTCTGGAATCAAATAGTGGTCATGGCTGCAGAGTTTGTGAATATACTAACAAAGGCTACTGATTGTACAAGTTGGAAGGATGACCATTATGTGAACTACATCTCAATAAAGCTGTTATTTAAAAATGAAAATAAGTTAAATAATGACAGGGGGATGTTAAGAATAAATTTCTTCTAGCCTTAAGAGAACAGTTTAGCAAAAGACACATTTTAATAATAATTACTAAAATATCACAGGAACAAATTAATGTATGGTCAATCTCTTTGGACATTGAAGTAAGTTCTCCTATAGTAGAAAAAGCACTTTGGTCTTTGAATTCCAGCTGTTTACCATTTCCTGACTATGTGACTATTAGGCAAGTTATTTGACCTGAGTCTCAGTTTCCTCATCTGGAAAATGCAAATGATAACACCTTCCTCACAGGATCATTTCAGGGATTAAATGAGATAATATGGCAAAAAGGAGTAGCATTGCTTGACACATAGTAAATGCCAAAAAAAAATTCAAAAGCGAATAAAAGTAATTCATTCAAAGTAAGGTTCTAGGTGTGAGCTGCAAAAACAAATCAAGTGAAGGACTTCACCTTTAAGGGGTTCAGGGTCAACTACACTATTACACAATTATCATCAAACAGTTATAGTCTTTCCAAGTTTTCTGTATGGCAAGGTATTCCCAACTACCCATTTATGTCCTCAGAAGCTTTTCGTCCCTCCCACTCCCCACTGCCAAATATATGATTAGCAAACATCGCATGAGGTAGTGCAAAGAATTCCATTTATGCATGGTTGTTAAGTGAACACAGTAAAGCAGTCATCTGTGATATATCTTCCTAAAGTACTATACGATAGAAGCCCAGCTTCCATGCACTCTGTTGAGGAACACATTCCAGCATGCTTTCGAGATATATGCAGATTTCTTAGCTGCTGCTGATCTCTAGGTTTAAGCTACATATTATCTTAACCACACCCTTGTTGAGTCACTAAAATCATGTGGATATTGTCTATATACAATGATTTGGCAAGTCACTGACGTAAGACTAGTCTAATTTATTACTGGTGAACCTTATCTGGCAGGTTTCATTTATTGAAGGTCCTTGTAGGTTGAAGACTACCAAGGTTGACTGAAGAACATGGTTTGCCTTGGCTCTTTTTATTATTCTTTTTCAAA
>CAUYRH010083628.1:0-12518 GCA_963574655.1 Perodicticus potto | reverse complement strand
ATCTAAAAATAGACCTGCCATTCCATCCTATAATTCCTTTACTAGGTATATACCCAAAAGACCAAAAATCACATTATAACAAAGACATCTGTACCAGAATGTTTATTGCAGCCCAATTCATAATTGCTAAGTCATGGAAGAAGCCCAAGTGCCCACTGATCCACGAGTGGATTAATAAATTGTGGTACATGTATAGCATGGAATATTATGCAGCCTTAAAGAAAGATGGAGACTTTACCTCTTTCATGTTTACATGGATGGAACTGGAACATATTCTTCTTATCAAAGTATCTCAAGAATGGAAGAAAAAGTATCCAATGTATTCAGCCCTACTATGAAGCTAATTTATAGCTTTCATATGAAGGCTATAACTCAATTATAGCACAAGAATATTGGGAAAGGAGAAAGGGGGGGCAGGATGGGTGGAGAGAGGGTAAATGGCAGGATCACACCTATGGTGCATCTTAGAAGGGTACAAGTGAAACTCACTAAATGCAGAATACAAATGTTTTCATACAATAACTAAGAAAATGCCATGAAGGCTATGTCGAATAGTTGGATGAAAATATTTCAGATTGTATATGAAGACAGCACATTGTACCCCATGATTGCATTAATATATACACAACTATGATTTAATTAAAAAAAAAAAACAAAGTTAGATGGGGGCCACCGAAGAACATGGGCTGAGGAACAAAAGCAAAGCCACACCAGGATTGTGTGGACGCAAGGACGTCCACAAGCAAAGGTGACAACAGACCTTGTGTGACTTCAGCACGTCTACCTCACAGAGAACTACGTGTGTGCCCAGCTCCTGGGAAACCCACGTAACAAACATAGTCCTTTCTCTCTACTCAAAATTGACTACTAAGTAATCATTAAACTATGTATTTATTTTCTGCATTTCTCTATTTCACAATAAATAAAGTCTTTAAAAATAGGTACCCCATCATTGAAACAGCGCTTAACTCCTTAGACTAAAGGGCATCAATAACTGTTTTGAACTATAACTGGACCAAACCAGGCTCATTTCTTACTTTCTACCAATTTTAAATCATAGTGGTCATCCCCATCACCTCAACACCTCTCCCCAATATTTTTTCTTATAGTAATTCTATGTAACCTTTAGGAGATCTTTCCTGGTCCCTTTCGCATGCAGCCCCACGTGACCTCCCTCTGCTGTTGACCCTCTCTTCCCGCTGGGTGTTCCGATGAGATGTGTGTTTGTCCTAAGCTCTGGCTACACTGCGGCTGAAGATGGTGGCAGCATTTCCTGTGTGATGCTTTGCCAAGCACTATACGTAATAAGCTTTGGTTGAGCAGAATATCCACATAGTGTACTTCAGCCAAAATAGCCAAGTGAATCTGCCTTTGGAGGATGTGAAAATTCAATGAACCAGTGCAAGGATTTTCCAAATGACTTGTACATAATGTCACAAAATCATGCACGGGTGAAAGACCCCTCCAAACTGCACAAAGACAGACCAAGGCTTTTTCCTGTAACAGGATGTAGGAAGTTCACTGATGGAATCTCAGGTCCACACTGCAAATTAAAGAAACCAGCACCTAAGGAGCTGTCCGAGTATCAAATCAGAGGATCCAAAATTTTCTGAAAAGCCTGTTAAAATAGTTCTCGGTTTTCCAACTATACTACATTTGTGAGGTGAGATTTTCTTTTCTTTTCTTTTTTTTTGAGACAGAGTCTCACTATGTCACCCTGGGTAGAGTGCCTTGGTGTCACAGCTCACAGCAACCTCAAACTCTTGGGCTTAAGCGATTCTCTTGTCTCTGCCTCCCAAGTAGCTGGGACTACAGGCGCCCGGCACAACGCCCAGCTATTTTTTGTTGCAGTTGTCATTGTTGTTTAACAGGCCCGGGCTGGGTTCAAACTCGTCACCCTCGGTGTATATGGCTGGCGCCATAACCTCTGTGTTACGGGCACTGAGCCAGTGAGGTGAGATTTTCTAACTGAACATTACAGCTCAGCCCAGCCTGCCTTAAACGTGCCCGGGACACACCGGCCTACAGTTGGGAAAATCAGCTCACAGGAAGCCTACTTTGTAATGAAGTGTTGGGTGTCCCACGTGATTTGTTGACTACCGCACCGAAAGGGAAACACAGAGTGGTCTGGCACTGTTGTAACGCTGAAAAGTCGTTAAGTTGAACGTCTGAAGTCCGGACCATCGGGGCACCTTGACAGAGAGTCACCAGGTTGTGGGGTATGCACACAGTTCCCGTCCAACTGGGCTTTATGTAGAAGCAATTTACATTCTGGCCAGGAGTTACTACTGATGTACTTCCTTCCAAGTAAATGGTTTTAATTTAAACAATTCTCCCAAAGTTGAATAAAAACAAAATATAATTATAAACATGTGGAAAAAAATTCTTGACAGTTATGAGAATCTAAATGCTCCGAATGTGTCAGATTTGAATTCCTTAGAATTTAAAGTTTTGGTTGAACTTGGGAAGACATATCTGGTATCTTTTTGGCAGTTTGAAAAACAGCTTTATTGCAGTATAATCTATATAAAAATTGTGCACATTTGAAGTATACTACTTGGTAAGCTTTGACAAACATGCACTCACAAAACTATTAGCAAAATTAGAATAACACACACATCCATCACCCCCCAACGGGTTCTTTATACCATCTTAGAATTCCTCTTATTTCTCCCTATTTCCTCCCTCACTGTCCTCTGGCAACTTCCAATCTGCTTTAGTCTATATCTATTAAACTGCATTTCTCTAAATTTTATATAAAGAGAAGCAATTTGGGGGGAGAGGGTAAGTCTGGATTCTTTCAGTCAGCACAGTTGTTCTGAGATTCATTCAAGTTGTCGCGTGTCACTCACAGTTCGTTCCTTGTCATCATGGTGTGCACTCAGGTGTAGGGACACACCAAGACCCTTTCTTCAGTCACTGGTGATGGACACTGGGGTGACTCCAGTTTGGGGCTGTTACAAATAAAGCTGCTAGGAGCGTTTCCATTCAATTGTGTGGGCATGTTTTCATTTCCCTTGGGCAACTGAATCATTTTAAAGTAAATATTTAATTTTAGGAAACATCCTCCCAAAAGGTTTTCTATGTCACAGCCCCCCACCCTGACGGTGTGTGGGTGTTACAGGAGCTCTCCGTCCTCTCTGAGACTTGAGTGCGTCTTTGAGTGTCTGTGCCATTCCAGCACATAGCTGGTGGTTTTTCTTCGCATTTCCTAATGACCACACTGATGTTGAGTGTTCCTTCTGTGTACTTTTGTTTGTTTATTTGACATTGGTGTGTATTTTTTGCCCAATTTTATTGGATTATTTCTTCTGAGTGTCTGTGCCATTTCAGCACATAGCTGGTGGTTTTTCTTCGCATTTCCCTAATGACCACACTGATGTTGAGTGTTCCTTCTGTGTACTTTTGTTTGTTTGACATTTGTGTGTATTTTTTGCCCATTTTTATTGGATTATTTCTGTTCTTATCACTGACTCAGGCTGGATCAAGTCCTGTATCATATGTGTGATTTGAAAATATTTTCTTTAAGTCTATGATTTCCATTTAATTCTCTTAACAATGTCTTTCAAATAATAGACATTCTTTATTTTTTATTACAAATAAATATGAGGGTGCAAATTTTTAGTTTACATAGCTCACTTCTCAGGTAAAGTTCCAATTGTAGAAGAAGCCCTCCCCCAGGGGGAGAGTCACACACCCTCACAATGTGCACATCGGGCCGGATCCCGCCTCACGCCCTCCCTCCCCTGCCTGTTGTCCTCTCCCCCGCCACATCCTCTACCCCGTACTAGACTATATTTGCACAGGAGCATGTCTTTGTTTTTATGTTGCTTTCATATTAATATGGAGTACATTGGATATTTATTTTTCCATTCCTGTGATACTTTACTAAGAAGGATGTATTTCAACTCCATCCAGGCAAATGTAGAAGCTGTAAAGTCTCCATCTTTTTTAATGGCTGAATAGTATTCCATGATATACATATACCACAGCCTGCTGATCCATTCAAGGGATGATAGGAATTTAGGTTGCTTCTACAACTTGGCAATTTTGAATTGAGCTGCGGTAAACATTCTGGTGTAAATGTCTTTGTGGTAAAATGAGTTTTTTCTTCTTCAATTCCCACTAATGAAATTGTGGGATCAAATGGAAGGTCGACTTTAAGTTCTTTGAGGAGTCTCCATATTTCTTTCCATAAAGGTTGTATTAGTATGCAGTTCCACCAGCAGTGTAGAGGTGTTCCCTTCTCTCCACATCCATGCCAGCATCTACAGTTTGGGGACTTAGTGATGTGGGCTAACCTTGCTGGGTTTAGCATTTCTCTGATAATTAAAGATGGCGAGCATTTTTTCATGTATTTGTTTTGGCCATTCATCTGTCATCCTCAGAGAAGTTTCTGTTCAAGTCTCTTGCCCACTTAATGGGGGGGGGTCGTCTGTACTTTTCTTATTGTTTAGAATCTCTGTAGATTCTAGCTATCAAGCCTTTGTCAGATTCGTAACATGTAAAAATTTCCCTCTTTACCTAACAAATGCAATCAGTGTAACCTGGTTTCTTGTACCCTCAATGAATCCCCAACAATAAATTAAAAAAAAAAAAATCTCCCATTCCAAAGGCTGTCTGTTTGCTTTGTTTGTGGTATCCTTAGCTGTGCAAAAGCTTTGTAGCTTGATCAAATCCCAATTATTTATTTTTGGTGTTGCTGCAATTGCCAGGGGGTTCTTCCTCATAAAGTTTTTTCCTAGACCAATATCTTCAAGTGTTTTCCCCACACCCTCTTCTAGAACTTTTATTGTTTTGTGTCTTAAATTTAAATCTTTTATCCAACAGGAATCAATTTTTGTCAATGGTGAGAAGTTTGGGTCCAGTTTAAATCTTCTACATGTGGATAACCAGTTCTCCCAGGACTATTTGTAAATAAGGATTCTTTTCTCCAGTGCATGTTTCTATTAGGCTTATTGAAGAACAAATGACAATATGTGGCTGGCTTTATCTCTAGATTCTCTATCCTATTCCATAGATCTACACCCCTATTTTTGCACCAGTACCATGCTATTTTGATCACTATAAACTTGCAGCATAACCTAAAATCTGGCAACGTGATGCCTCCAGATTGTTTTTATTTCTAAGAACTATATTTGCTATTTGGTTTTTTTTCTGATTCCATATGAATCAAAGTACTATGTTTTCAAGTTCTTTCAAGTATGACATTGGTGCTTTGGGGGGGATTGCATTAAATCTATAGATTGCTTTGGGTACTGTGATCATTTTAGCGATGCTGATTCTTCCCAGACATGAGCATGGTATGTTCTTCCATTTGTTGACATTTTCTACTATTTCCTTTCTCAAGGTTTCATAATTCTCTTTATAGAGATCTTTCACATCTTTTGTTAGATATATTCCCAGGTATTTCATCTTCTTTGATGCTATTGTAAAAGGAATAGAGTCTTTGATTTTATTCTTGGCTTGGTAATTGTTGGCATATATGAAGGCTACTGATTTGTGGGTATTGATTTTGTAACCTGAGACACTGCTATATTCCTTGATCACTTCTAAGGAGCTTTGTAGTTGATTCCCTGGGATTTTTCAGGTATAAGATCATGTCATCTGCAAAGAGGGAGAGTTTGACCTCCTCTATTCCCATTTGGATTCCTTTGATCTCCTTCTCTTGCCTGATTGTGATGGCTAGGACTAGCAGCCCTATGTTGAATAGCAGTGGTGACAGTGGAGATCCTTGTCTGGTTCCAGATTTGAGTGGAAATGCCTTCAGTTTTACTCCATTCAATATGATATTGGCTGTGGGTTTGCTGTAGATGGCTTCTATCAACTTAAGGAATATTTTATCTATGCCTATCTTCTTGAGTGTTTTTAACATGAAAGGATGCTGGATATTATCAAAAGCCTTTTCCGCATCAATTGAAAGATTCATATGGTCTTTGTTTTTGATTCTATTTACATAGTATATTTATGGATTTAAGTATGTTAAACCAACCTTGTATCTCTGGAATAAAATCCACTTGGTCATGGTGTATAATCTTTTTAATGTATTATGCTTACTGTACTGTATTATGCTTATGTACTGTATTATGCTTACTAATGTCTTGTTGAATATCTTTGAACTAATATTCATTAAGGATATATTAAGGGTGATATTTGCTTCATAGAATGTGGTGGGGAGAATTATCTCTTTCTCTATATTT
Source organism: Perodicticus potto (assembly GCA_963574655.1). NCBI lineage: Eukaryota > Metazoa > Chordata > Mammalia > Primates > Lorisidae > Perodicticus > Perodicticus potto. Next base: position 6,318 of record CAUYRH010083628.1, on the reverse strand, counting down.
TGGAATAGTTTGTGCAGTATAGGAACTTTTCCTCTTTGAAGGTTTGATAGAATTCTGGTGTGAACCTATCTGGTCTTTTCTTTTGGAGGGAGATTTTGTATAATTGATGCTATTTCAGTACTTGATATTGCTCTATTCAAGATTTCTAATCTTTCTGGGTGAATTCTGGAAGGTAGAGTGCTTTCAGATATTGGTCCATCTCCTCTACATTTTCATATTTCTGGGAACAGAGTTTTAGTGGTAATTGTTGAGAATCATCTATTTCTGTGGCATCTGTTGTTATTTCCCCTTTATCATTTCTGAATGATGTTATTAGAGATCTTGTTTTTCTGTTTCTGGTTAGTCTAGCCAAGGGTTTACCTATTTTAATCTTTTCAAAGAACCAACTTTTTATTTCACTGATCTTCCAAATAGTTCTTTTGTTTTCAATGTCATTTAATTCTTCTCTGATTTTGGTTTTCTTTTTTTCTGCTGGGTTTGGGATTAGATTGTTCTTCCTTTTCTAGTTGCTTGAGATGGCCCATTAAGTTGTTGACTTGCTCTCTTTCTCTTCTCTTGATGAAGGCATCTAGTGCTATAAATTTCCCTTTAAGGACTGCCTTTGCAGTATCCCACAGGTTTTGATAGTTTGTGGCTTCATTATTATTTTGTTCCAGAAATCTAATGAACTCCTTCTTTATCTTGTGTATGATTCAGCTATCAGTCAGCATAAGGTTATTTAGTTTCCATGACTTTATTTGCATATTCTGTTGCTGTTGAGTTCAACTTTTATTCCATGATGGCCTGTGAAGATACAGGGGACAATTTATATTCCTTTGAATTTGTTGAAGTTAGCCTTGTGTCCTAAGATATGATAAATTTTGAAAGATAATCCAAGGGCTGATGAGAAGAAAGTATATTCAGTTTTATCAGGATAAAATGTTCTATAAATGTCTGTTAAGTCCATTTGTTCTAGGGTCTTATTTAAGTCCATTATTTGTTTAGTTTCTGCTTGGAGGATCTGTCCAGTACGGCCAATGAAGTGTTAAAATCTCCAACTGTTACAGTGTGGGAAGATATCATATTGTTCAAAAAAGTTGGGGGGTTGTTTTATATATTGAGGAGCATTCAATAGGGTGCATAGATATTAATTATTGAAATATCTTCATATCATGTGTTTCCCTTGACAGTATGCAGTGCCTACTATCTTTGTCTTTCCTTATTTTATTTTTTTTTTTAGAGACAGAGTCTCACTTTGTCACTCTCAGGAAAGTGCCATGGCATCACAGCTCAAAGCAACTTCCAGCTCTTGGGCTTAGGCGATTCTCTTGCCTCAGCCTCCTGAGTGGCTGGGACTAAAGACACCTTCCACAGTGTCCATCTATTTTTTTGTTGCAGTTTGGCCTGGGCCCGGTTTGAACCTGCCACCCTTGGTATATGCAGACAGTGCCCTACTCACTGAGTCACCAGTGCTGCCCTGTCTTTCCTTATTTTTCTTGGTTTGAATCCAATGGTATCTGTAAACAAGACTGCAATCCCGGTTTTTTTTTTTTTTTGCTTTCCATTTGCCTGGAATACCCTTGCCCATTCCTTCACTCCAAGTCTTGTTTTATCCTTTGAGGCAAGGTGAGTTTCTTGTAGGCAACAGATATCTGGCCTGAGTTTTTTTATACAGTCAGCCAGCATATACCTGTTATAGGAGAATTCAAACTATTCGCATTCATTGAGAGACTTGATAGATATGGCAGAGTTTTAGTCATCTTATTTTTCAGAGTTACTGAGCTTATTTTTATCCATTTCACCACTGTGGAAGCTAGGCTTTGTTCTCAATTTTCTGGGTAGGTTTACTGCGGTGGTGTACCATCCTGTTGAACATTATGAAGAATGGGTCTGAGTATATCCTGTAGAGATTGTCTAGTCATGGTAAATTTACTCAACATGTGGATTCATTTCTCCATCACAAATGAAAATCAAGAACCAGCCCCTCCCCCATGGAGGACTGTAGTTCTCAGTTCGTGGGGAAAGTAAGTGTTTTGTGGAAAGATGGGTGAAGTGTGGACTCCTGAGGGGAATTTTGTTACCAGAAAGGGGTGCTGTTCAGACCAGAAGGGGGCTAGACAGCCCCATGGAAAATTAAGGGGAAAGGATCCCACCCAGTAACAGACACATTTGGAAATGGTGACCCTCCACAGGCACCCTTTTCCAGAACAGCAGGTGTGAATGAATGGACTTGATCATTCCTGGTGGGGAATATTGGTGTAGACTGGCAGTTCGGGGTATGCAGCGATCAGGCGAATTGCAGCACTCAAAAGCATAATCTTGAGCCGTGGCACTGATTGAAAAATCTCAGCGTTGCTGCTAAAACTGCTGGCACCAGCGGCAACCAGCCACTCCCCCATGGAAAATTGCAATTCCCAGTTTGCAGGGGAAACTAGGTGCTAAGTGGAGAAACTGGTGCAGCGTGGTCTCCTGCGCTGAATCTGGAAGGTCACATAGGGGTGTCGTCTGGAACAGGTCAGCTAAGGTTGGGCAGCCAATTGGAAAACAGACATATTTTGAAATTTCAGAAATGGCCATGACAGGCACCTCCTTCTATGGGCCAGATACAGTGGTAACTGTGGTAACAAAGTAAAACATGAACCAAGTATAAGCCTGGGAACTACTCACAGCACCACCTGGTGTACAGAAAGTATATTGCAATATAAATATATTCCTATTAAAGTTGACCCCTACATCCTTCTTATAGGTGTATTATTTTTACATATATATATAAAAGAATAATACTTTGGTGGTTGGTACCTCTTTTCCCTCTTCTTCCTTTTTTCATCCTTTTCCTGTCAGAGTTATTATTAATTTTCTTCTAATTTTTCAATTTTTCCCCTTTTTATTAATTATATATATGCAATTTTTTCCTTCTCTTCCTCTTCTTCCCTTCTTATGGTTGCTGAGAGTGCTTACATCGGATTTTTAGAGTTTTTAATTTTAATTTTTTTTAATTTTTTAACTTGTTAATTTTTTTTTGATTATCATCATTTCTGTTGCAGTTGTTTTTTGTCTGTATGTCCAGTTGTTTCTGATTACCCATGCATCTGTGTACTTGTGTGTCTGGTAGCCTTTTTGTCTGTTTATCTGCTTGTTTGGTTTCAACATGTTTTGTGTTTTGCTAAATCCTCGGGTTGGCTACTTTCCCTAACTCCAACTTACACATACAACAAGAACAAGGGGGAATAGGGGACAATGGTTGACTGGAGCCAGCTTTCAACAGAAGCTGCAGGCCAGAGGGAGAGATAATGGTCAGAAAGAACCCAACAAAGCTGAAGGAGGAGAGCCAAGCTGAGACAAGAGATAGATAACTGCATATCTTCCCTGCCGAGGAAAGCTTCAACTCCAAGGAAACAAATTTCAGGTACAGATCTCATCCACGAGAGGATGAGTGTCTGTCCCCTCCCCTAAGAGAATTGCTTGCTTGCTGTGGGATCTTTACTTGTGAGCAATGAACTGAGGCTCTCTTCCTTCACCCAACCAGAGGAAACTGCTGGAAGTTGGGACTCCTCCAGAGAGCCCCTGCTGTAAGCCCAGGAATTCCCTTGTCTGGCAGGAAGTTTAAACAAAAATTTTCCTTGCCACCTGAACTTCCAGTTTACCCTTCCCCCTTGGCCTGGTGGTCTAGAAGTCCAACCCCTGCAGAGACCAGAATGTTGGCACTTCTTGGCTAGGACTGGGCATTGCATAGACGGAGGCAGTGCAGCTGTGCTGTATCTGTGAATCCAGTAACAGTACAGAAAGACATAGAGGGAAAGGTGACTAACCTGGCCCTGAGAAAGTGCATCTCAACAGTGGGTGGAGACTCGGTTGTCTGCACTACGGGTAGAGACCCGGGAACTGGTGAGGAGCACGAACTCAAGCGGAGACACCTCCCACCCAACACCAGCATTAATAGAGTGATCTGGCCGGGGTCTAATTTGGGAGAGTCATCTCCCCAAATCTGTGGTCTGCCAGAGGGAAACAGACCTCGTCCTATAGGGGTACCAGAGTTACAGAACAGCAACAACAAAGGTGTGGTGGCTGAGGGAGAAATTCTTTTGCTGTCAGGATATACTCAGGTTTTGATTGAGTTCAGGTGGAACATTCTCCAGCTGCCATTGAGCACCTGAGGCAAGCAGGCTTTAGTTTCCTCTGCTGGATGGTGGCAGAGGGTGGTAACCACAAGGAGGCAGCAGTGACCATACTTTGATTCTGGCAGGCACATAGTCCTAGCACATTTGCTTATTGGACAAAACTGGAACACAGGGACTTGGTTCACAGAGACTGATGGTGGGGCTACCTGAGACTGGGGTTACCAGAGTCCGGTGGAGAAGGGTGAGCAAGGTGGGGAAAGAGGCATCAACCCTCTTGCTCCAAACGTTCCACTAGATGGACCTGTCTGACTCCTCGGAGCACCAGAGATGCTCAAGCAACACTTGAGCTACCAGTACACTCCTAATATCTAGTTGCTGGAGACCTTTTGAACTCTCCAGCTAGAGGGTGGGTGCTGTTTGGGACAATTGGTTTGGAACTCTTGAACTGGACAAATCACCCAAGGATCCTCCAAGATGATACCCTGGTTTTGTTGTAGTGGGAAGGTTTGATTATCCTCTTCCAGGTATTACCTGTGGGGTCGGGATGTCCTAATTGCTTATATTTCTCCAAAGCTGAGACTGTAACCCAGAGTCACTGATTCATTAGGATTGGACAGAGATCAGCTGAATACAAGTCAAAGCCACCTACCCCCTCTACACCAATCAGGCCTCTTGAGTCACAGACTATAGTACTGTATAGGTCCTTTGCAAAATTGTAGAGGAAAAACTGTAGTCACCAGCCCTAGTTCCTTAGTGAAGGGCTGGTCAACCACAACCCCAGAAGTCTCCAATCCAATTTCATCTTACCTGCTCATCTAGCTAAACAGTGAAAAACAATCATGGGGCAGAATCAGCGGAAAAACTCTGGCAACATGAATAATCAGAACAATTCAACACCCCCCCCCCCCAAGGAATGACAAAACAGCCAAACCAGAGGATCCCATTCACAAACAGATGGCTGAGAAGTCAGAAATCAAATTTAGAATTTGAATGGCAAATAAGATCAACAGAATGGAAATAAAGTTAGAGTCAGAAATTCTAGGAATAATTCAAAAGATGTATCAAGAATTCAATGAATTGAAAGACAAAATCATCAAAGATTTAGACACATTGAGAAAAGAAGTTACAGCCCTCCAAGATATGAGAAATACAGTAGAATCCCTTAGTGGAGCAGGCAGAAGAAAGGATCTCTGATATTGAGAACAAAGCTTTTGAACGCTTTCAAATGCTCAAAGAGGAAGAGAAGTAGAGAGCAAAAATGGATCATTCTCTCAGGGAGCTCTGGGATAATTTTAAGAAAACCAATAATTGCCTTATAGGGATACTTAAAGGTGAAGAAGTAGCTTCTCAAGGCACAGAGGCTCTTCTTTTTGATATTATGAAAGAGAACTTTCCAGACATGCCAAGAGATTCTGAAATTCATATAGCAGAGTTTTAGAACCCCAGTATGACTCAACCCGAATAAGACATCCCCCAGGCACATCATAATTAACTTCACCAAAGTTAATATGAAGGAGAAAATTCTGAAAGCAGCCAGATGTAAAAAAAATCATAACATACAACGGGAAGAATATTAGAATGACTGCAGATCTTTCTGCTGAAACCTTTCAAGCTAGAAAAGGTTTTACTCTCCTAAAACAAAATAACTTTCAACCCAGGATCCTGTATCCAGCTAAACTAAGTTTCATTTATGATGGAGAAATTAAATACTTCAATGACATTCACATGTTGGAAGAAATTTGCCGTAACTAAACCAGCTCTCCAGGATATTCTCAGACCTAGCCTCCATAATGATCAGCATAATTCTCCACCACAAAAGTAAACTCACTTTGAACCTTTTGATCAAATTCCATCTCCCACGACTGCGAAAGGATTAAAAATGTCCACTGGTCTCTCAATAAACTCAATACCCAAAATTCTCCCAGGCCTATCAATATTCTCAATTAATGTGAATGGCTTAAATTGTCCTCAAAAGAGGCACAGGCTGGCTGACTGGATACAAAAACTTAGGCCAGATATCTTCTGCATACAAGAATCCCACCTTACCTTAAAAGATAAATTTAGACTCAAGGTGAAGGGGTGGTCATCTATATTCCAGGCAAATGGAAAACAGAAAAAAGCAGGTGTTGCAATCTTATTCGCAGATACAATAGGCTTTAAACCAACCAAAATAAGGAAGGATAAAGACGGTCATTTCATATTTGTTAAAGGTAATACTCAA